>CAUYSK010096844.1:0-10801 GCA_963575035.1 Avahi laniger | reverse complement strand
TTTGATTTTTTCTTGTTGATTTTTTTGAGTTCTAGATAGATTCTGGTTATCAGCCCTTTATCAGATGTGTAGAGAGCAAATATTTTTTCTCATTCTGTGGGCTGTCTATTCACTCTAATGATAGTTTCCTTGGCAGTGCAGAAGCTTTTGAATTTGTTTATTATTTCTAATAGCTTTTTTTTGTTGGAGTATATAGGGTTTTCTCCATATAAGATAATACCATCTATAAACAGAGATAACTTATTTACCTCTTTCCATTTTGGATGCCTTCTGTTTCTTTTCTTCCCCTTCTTGCTCTGGCTTTAACTGCAAACGCCATGTTACATAGAGCGACAAAAGTGAACATCCTTGTCTTGTTCCTAATTTTCAGGGAAAGCTTTCAGTCTTTCACCACTGAGTATGATATTGGTGGTGGGTTTTTTGTTTATGTCCTTTATTATGTTGTGTAGGTTTCCTTCTGCTAATATTTTGTTAAGTATTTTTACCATGAAAAAGTGTTGAATATTATCAGATGCTTTTTCTGCATCCATTGAGATGATCATGTACAATACTTTTTTCTCCTTCATTCTATTAATGTGTTGTATTACATCAATTGATTTTCATATGTTGAACTATCTTTGCAGCCTAGGAATAAATCCCACTTGGCCATGGCATAAAATCCCTTTAACATGTTCCACATCCTTTTTAATTTTAGTCATTTTAATAGATGTATAGTGCTTTCTCATTGTGATTTTAATTTTTATCTTCCTAATGACTTCTTAGGTGAGCATGTTTTCATGTCCCTATTTTTCATCTGTGTTTCTGCTTTGGTGAATTGTCTGTTAAATTTTTTTTCAATTTAAGAAATTGAGTTGTTTCTTTATTTTTGAGTACTGAGAGTTCTTTCTGCATTCTGAATACACGTCCTTTATCAGGTATATGAAGTCTGTCTGGAAGGTATCCAGTCATCGTTAATATAAAGAGAACGGTTACATGGCTGGGTACTTTCTGGACAGAACTTTGGATGCTTTAAAAATATGAGCGCTAGTCTTTGGCTTGTCTTTTCATCTTCTTACAAGTGCATTTTGGAAAGAAAATTTTTAATTTTGGTGACATACAATTTATCAGTTTGTTATTTTGTGGAACATACTTTTGATATCATATCTAAGAAACATTTGCTTATCTTAAATTTTAAAGATTTTTCTCTTATGTTTTCTTCTTTTAAATTTAAGTCTATAACTCATTTTGAGTTGTTTTTATAGATAGTGAGTGATATGGATCAATTCGTTTTCCATTTTTGCATATGAATGTCCAATTGTTCCAACATCATTTGTTGAAAATTCTATCACTTTCTCTACTGAATTTCCTTGCCAAAAATTAGTTGTCTACATATATGTGGATCTATTTCTGGATTCTATTCTTTTCCATTGATCTACTTATATATCTGTGATATAATATAAAATACATATTTAGTTTCTGCTCCCCAGTTTTTGGCACATTCCTTATAGATAGGGATGCTAGAGGAATCTTTTGTTCTTGTATTTGATCTTTGCCCCAATTCGTGACACAGAACTCTTAAGACCTTTGTAAATCCCTGAATGGTAGAGATGAGATGTCTGATACAGCTCCTAAATCTCTTGGAATTTCCTCAGTGATAGGAGCATCTTTTGTTGTACTGAGGCAGCTCTTGGTGGGCCCTCCTGGACAGCTCAGGATGGGAGATAGTTGCCAGGGAAACAAACCATGTGATTAGAGGTTGAAATTTCAGAGGGAGTCTTAATATATGTGTAGTGAATAAACATATATGTTACATATGTCTCATAATTACTTTGGGATGGAGATTTAATATTAGAATGAAGTGAAAGTTGGCTCTTTAAGTCAGAAGGCGAAACACAGGACAAAAAGGTATCTCATGTGGAGCCTCTGTGGACCAGCCAGAATTAGTCTGTGGTCAATGGTCAGTTATCAGGAAGGAATAATTTGTGAGGCTGATCAGTTGTTACGGCAAAACCTCCATAAGGGAGGAGAGGTCTTGAGATGGTTAATGCGGTGGGGAAGTGTCAAAGTCATAGAATCTAGTTTTTCAAGTTTTATGAGTCTCTTTTGTCAGAGGAGTCTGTTTTGTTTTACCTGGACCCAAGGCTCTATTTTTATTCTACATTAGGATATATACCCAGAGTTGGGATGACTAGATCATATGGAAATTCTATTTTTAGTGTTTGATGAACCTTCATATTGTTTTTCATAATGGCTGTGCTAATTTTTATTCCCATCAACAATGTACAAGGCTTCCCTCTTCACATTCTCAACAACACACTTGCTATCTTTCATCTGTTTGATAATAGCCATTCTGACAGGTGTGAGACAATGTCTCACTGTGGTTTTAATTTGCATTTTCCTACTGATTAGGATGTTGAGCACTTTTTCATATACCTTTTGGCCATTTGTATGTCCTCTTTTGAGAAATGCTTATTCTTGTCCTTTTTCCATTTTTAAATTGGGTTTTTGTTGTTTTGCTATTGGGTTGTTTGAGTTCCTTATATATTTTTTATATTAGCATTTTTCTATCTTTATAGTATCTTTATACCAATAGCATAACACTTTATCTACAATTAATGTAGCTCTGTATGAAGTTTTATATCTGATAGTGTCATTTCTCTGATGTTTTTCTTTTTCTTCAAGGTTGTCTTTGCTATTCTAGATATGTTACATTTCCACATGAATTTTATAATTAGTTTGTCCATTTCTACAAAAAAGATCTACTGGGATTATGATTTGGATTACATTGAATTTATAGAAGAATTTGAAGAGACTTGATATGTTAGCAACATTGAGTCTTCCAACCTATCACTATGATGTATCTATCCATATTTTTGGTTTTCTTTAATGTCTTCCAGAAATATTTTGTAGAATTCAGTGACCATGTCTTTTACATCTTATGTAAGATTTATTTCTGAATATATCATAATTTTATACTATTTTACCTAAGCTGTTAAATTTATAGACACATATTTTATAATATCCTCCTATTATCCTTGTAATATTTATAGAACCTGTAGTGTTGGTACCTCTTTCATTCCTGATATTAGTAATTGGTGTCTTCACTCTTTTTTTTTTCCAATATGTCTGGAAATAGGTTTGTCAACTTCATTGATCTCGATGAACCAGCTTTTGGGTTTATTAATTTTCTCTATTGTTTTTCCTATTCCTTGATTTTATTAATTTCCTCTATTTAATATTAAATTTCTTCTGTGTATTAATACTTTGTGTGTAATTTTCTCTTTTTTTTTTTGCTGGTTTCTAAAGTGAACACTGAAGTCATTGATTTGAGACCTTATTTTTTTCCTAATATAAACATTTAGCACATTTAAATTTCCCATTAAGTATTGCTTTAGTGACATCCCACAATTTTACGTTGTATTTTTAGTTACATGTATGTCAAAGTACTTTCTAATTTCCTTTTTGATTTCTCTAACCCATGGATTACTGAGAAATTTGCTGTTAAGTTTTCAAAATTTGAAGATTTTCCAAATATCTTGCTGTTGTTGATGTCAAATTTAATTCCTTTGTGGTCAGAGAACATAGTTTATATGACCTGAATCCTTGTAAATTTATTGAGAATTCTTTATCACCCAGAATATTGTGTCTTCAAATGTTTCTCCAAGTGTACTTGTGAAGAATGTGTATTCTGATCTGGTTGAGTGTCATGTCCTTTAAATGTCAATTAGGTCAAGTTGCTAGATAATGTTATTCAAGTATGCTATATATTTGCTCATTACCTATTTCTTCTATCAATGTCTTAGAGAAGAGTACTGAAATCTTCAACTATTTCTATTTCTCCTTATAGTTCTGCCAGTTTTTGCTTCAAGCATTTTGAAGCTGTATTTTTAGGTGTATAATTGTTTAGGATTATTATATACCTCAGTTAATTGACTCCTTTATCACTATAAAATTACCTTCTTTATCCCTGGTAATATACTTTGCTATGGAATCTACTCAATATGATACTAAAAAAGCAACTCAGGTTTTTTTTTTTTTTTTTAAATATTTTTGGCCTTTATTTTTAACCTATTTGTGTCTTCATATTTTGAGTGTGTTTCTTGTAGTCAGGTATTTGGCTTTGTAATCCAGTCTGATAAGTTCTACTTTTAACTTGGTTTATTTGAACAATTTATATTTATTGTAATTGGTAATATGGTTAAATTTATATATTATCTTGTTATTTGTTTTTATTTATCTCATCTGTTCTTTTTCCATTTTTTCTTTTTTTGCTTTCTTTTTATTATTTAAATATTGTTTATGATTCCATTTTATTTTCTTTGTTGATTTATTAACTATAACTCTTTGTTTTATTATTATAGTGATTTTTTTTATGGTTTATTTTATACATTTGTAACTCAAAAGTCTACTTTCACATACCCACCTTCATATTATCTATTAAAATGACATAATAAATAAATAGTTGTGTAATATAATAATAGTATATATACTAATACATAATGATATAATCGAATGGTATAATGGTATAATGGAAAAATAATTCTTTAATGATCTTGTATGATAGCAATAAATCTAATAGATTAGTAATAATATACATCTTTAACTTATAATGGTCTACCTTAGATATTATATACGTCATGTATAAAATAAAAATTTACAGTAATATATTTTTATTTCTCTCATCTTTGCCTTTAGGCTATAATTCATACACTTTCCTTATTTATATATGTGTTACAAACCCCGAATGAATCATTATTTTTATTTATACAGCAATTAACTTTAAAGAGATTTAAATAAGAAAAAAACGCTTTATTGTTTTACCTCTGTAGTTCCCATTTCTGTTGTACATAATTTTCCTTTAGGCTCGTACCTCCATCTGTTATCATTTTCCTTCTGGCTGAAGGACTCCCTTTAACATTTCTTATAGCGTGGGTCTGCTTGTGATAAACTCTGAATTAGTCTTAATTTTCTCTTCATTTTTAAATATTTTTGCTGTAGAATTGTAGGTTGACAGTTTAGGGTTTCTTTTTCAGTACCTGAAAGATGTTGTTTCACTGTATTTTTGCTTATGTTGTTCCCAGTGAAAAATACGTCATTAAATCCTTGAAATTGCTCCTTTATTCATAACGTGTTTTTCTCTCCTCTGTCTGCATATATATATATATATAAATACACATACACACACATATATATATTCACTGGATTTGAACAATGCACTTACGATGAGCCTGGGTGTAGTCCTTTTCTCTTTTTTTTCATGTTTCTTATGCTTGGGGTTTATTAAATTTCTTAGATCTATGTGTTTATACTTTTAAATAAATTTGTAAACTTCTCAGCCACAATTTTTCTCTTCCTCCTTCTCTTCAGAGACACTAATGAAACGCATGTAGTTTGCTTACAGTTGCCTCACAACTCACAGATGCTCTTCTCAGCGTTTGTTCTCTCCGTGCTTCATGCCCAGTAGTGTCTGCTGCTATGTCTTCAAGTTTGGTAAGGTTTTTCTACTCTATCTAATCATCCATTAATCCCATTTAATATACTTAATGTATTTTTCTCCTCGGATAGGTTAGTTTTCACCTCTAAATTCGATGTGAGTCTTTTTGTATCTTCCCTATTACTACTTAACATTTTACATGCATAAAGTAGAATGATGCTAACTACATAAATGTCCTTGCCTGGAAATGCTGATATTTGTGTCAGCTCCAGCTCAGTTTTCTTGATCAGTTATCATCTTCATTATCATGTATGTATGGATCCTGTGTTCCTGCTGCTTTGCATGCCTGGCTATCTTTGCTTAGATGGCAGACATTGTGAATTTTATCTTGCTGGGTACCAGATATTACTTTTTCTTCTATTCTTATAAATATTCTTGACCTTTATTCTGGGATGCAGTTAAGTTACTTGGAAACAGTTTGTTCATTCAGGTCTTAATTCTGTAACTTCCCAGCTGGGTCGGGAGCAACACTCCACCCACTGCATGTTATTTCTCACCACGAAGGCGAGACAGTCCTGCGTAGCTTACCCAGTGAGCCATGAATTACGGATTTTCCCACTCGGGCCAGGAGCAATAGACACTGTCACCAGGCCTGTGTGAGCACTGGATTCTCTCCTATTGTTCTTTCAGATTTTCTTCCCTATCCTGGGGTAACATTTTTACATGCGCATGCTGGTTATTGCTCTATGAACAGTTGCAGAAGACCCTCTGCAGGTCTCTGAGCTTCTCCCCATGAACGCTTTACCACTTGGTACACTGTCACACAAACTCGAGCTGCTTTGGTCTCCCCAGACTCTGAGCTCTATCTTGTTAACTCAGGGAGCCCATCCTGGCCTGCCTGGGTTTCTTCTCTCTGTGTCCCAGCCTGGAAACTCTCTCCAGCAGTAGGCTGGAGCACCTGGTTATTCCCATCTCTCAGGATGGCTGTGCTTCATTGCCTGGGGCCCAGGATTTTAAAAACCCATGTTTTATGTATTTTTCTGGTTGTTGTTTCAGGTGAGAAGTGGACAGCTAAATCAGGGCCCTGTTACTCCTCTTTGGGCAGAATGGAAGTCATACTTGACATCCCTAATAACAGTCTTAGTTAACAAGAAAGCGCTATGTGTTTTCTGTGTATTCATAAGCAGGTCATTGATCCACACGGCAGCTCTGTAAGGCAGGTATTAACCGTCTCCATACACATCGATCTCAGGATGCTGGGGAAATTCTTGCACCTCTGTGAGCTTTGTTTTCTAATCTACAAAATGGTGATGATGATGATGACTATAGTGATGATGATGATGATAATGTCCACAAAATTGAGAAAATTAAAGGAGATAGTAAAAGTAGAGTACTTAGCTCATCGCTTGATGCATAGAAAACTCTCAATATGCAAAAATCAAGGAATACTGAGGGTAAATAAGTTGTGAAAGGTCACACAGTTGTTAACTGTCAGGGCTTGGGTGGGAACCCAGCACTGTCTAAGCCAGGAACGCTGTGGTGTCTCTCCAGGCAATAACGGATGTGGCTTCCTGGAGGAGGGAGGTCGCTTGCTGGCCACAGTGGCAATCTGGGAAAATGAAGACAGAGTCTCAGCTGCAGGGGGCCCGAGGGAATAAGCTGGAGGCCTCCAGGACTCTGCCACACAGTGAGCCCAAGCAAAGAGTTCCGTTGCCACAGACCCTGGGAGATCGTGTGGCGTCTCACCGTGAGGCTTCACAGTCCCCATGGTAGAATAAAGGCTCTGACAGATCCTGTAGTAAGGAGAACTTCTTACCTTTGTTTAATCTTAACATTCCACAGAACTGGCCATTCTTAAAGCATGCCCTAGATTTTAGATAAAGTCCATCTAGAAGCTAAAGTTTGGTGGTTAGTGATGGCGTGGCAATGAGTGAAGAGGTCTGAGAATTATGGTAGAGATTAGAAACAATATATGAAGGTCCCAAATTGTACCTGGCATATGATAGTTGCACTGTAAATTAAGGATTTTTTTATGCGTGGATGGGATGTCCGCTAGTTTAAGACTTTTGATGTCATATGGAATTGGGTTCAAATCTTGTCACTTACGAGCTGTGCAACCTCAGTGTTTCCCTAAACCTCTCTGTGCTTTGGTTTCCTCAAATGCAAAGCGAGTACAATAAAATCTCCTTCATAGAATGTGTAACTTCTGAATTTACTATGTAATTCTGAAGGAAAAGTAAGCCCTGCAATATAACGTTTTGCAGAGAACCTGGTTACTCTTCATTTCTTTCCTCTTTTGCTTCTGTACTCAGAGGTATGGTCTGCACAGACCTCTTTGTCCTTTGGAAGCTCATTGTTGACACGGCAGATTGCACTTGGACTAGTTCCTTGGTGCGTGCGGCTGTGCAAGCCACCTCCTGTTTGTCTGGGACATGTTCAGCCACGGCCTGCATGTCTCCGATGTGCTGGGGGCCTCACTGCATTTAGCAAGTTAATTGTTCATTAAGAGGAAGGGACATTGGCAGAGCTAGCCGACATCCTGAAAGATGCCCAGTGACTTTCAGGGCTTGATTTATGAGCACAGGCCCGGCTGCTTGCAGGCCCGTGTGGGGACGGGCTGGAGCGATAAGCACACATTTATCTCTGGGTCGTGATGGATGGCAGGGGAACGCTGTCCCATAAAGGCAACAAAGCTACCCTGTGGGGGGAGGACGGTTCCCTCATGCCTTGGAAAAGCCAATCAGACTCCTTGTGGGAGGACAATGAAAGGAATTAAAAGTTAGAATTTTAATTATCATACAAATTGGAAGGGAATTAATCAGCTCATATTTTATGACGACGTGGCGCGGAGCACCGCCAGCTAAGTTTTATGGCAGACCTTTGAGTAGTCGAGACACAGCAGGAAGGTATAAAACGCAGACTCCAGCTCACATCAGTCTCTCCCTTCCCCCAGGTGGGCGGCAGGTGCAGCAGAGACGGGAGCTGCAGAGGACTCACCGCACACGAGGGTGGGGCTCGCAGCCCACTCCGCGCAAGGCCTTGTTTGCCTTCGCACATCTTCTCAGTGTGGACAAGAACCTTCTGCCCCCGGCTCCACTTTGTGCATTTGGGACCTTTGACTTCTGCTCTCGGCCAGCCATCCTCTGGGTTGGAGACCCCTGAGCACTTCATCACCCGACTCTGGGCAGTCATCACGGGACCCGCGAGTCACTGCAGAATCCTCAGCTGAACTCTCTGCCCACGTGCCCGTCCTCCCACGACCTCCCGCGCCCTGGGCCAAGTTAGAACTTGGCAGCTGAAGGGTGGTTTTTACAAAGGCAGCCCCAGTAAACTACGGCTCCCAGCCCGACAGAGCTGCGCCTCTCAAGGCAGAGCAAAGGGCTTCACAGACGGAAATGGAAAGCTGCCCAGAGCCCGGAGCTGTAACGAGACAGGCTCGTCACTGTGTTGCCGCAAACACACAGAGGAGGAGTCCGGGTTTGCACACCGCTGCTCCAGGTAGGGAGCCTGTGGAGAACGTGGGCGGGAGGACAGTGTATGCGGCCCAGGACAGTCTCAGACTGAAGGCATCTGCTGACTGGGCAGCTGCCGGAGAGCTCAAAGGCAACGCGTCCGCCCAGGCGCTGCCGACCGATCCTGCACCCCAGCTTCACTCCTAGCCTGCCCCTCTCACAGTCCCCTCCATTTCAGTAGAAGGTAATTCAGTCCTTCCAGCTGCTTACGGAAATCTGAAGTCATCTGTTCTCTCAGCCAATCCTGTAGGTTCTATTTTAAAAACTTGTGCAAGAACCACCCACCTCTCACCTTCTGTTCCCACCATGCTGCTCCACGCCCTGCTACCTCGGGCCCCGGGTTACTGCAGTACCTTCCTCCGGACCACTTCTTCCACCCCTGCTCACTTAAGTGTATCCTCAACAGTCTGTCAGAGTGGCCGTTGAAATGTAAATCAAGTCACGTTCCTGCTCTGCTCAGCCCTCTAAGGACTGTGTCTCCCTTAGAGTAAAAGTCAACATCTTTATGGAGACTTGCAAGATAATGTGACCTGGCCCTTGTGACTTCCCAGGCCTCATTTCCCCTGCTGTCCCCTTTTCACTCCTCACAGCCGCATGACCTTTGCATGTGCTGTCCCCGCTGCTGGGATGCTCTTCCGTCTGTAGCCCACGGCCCAGCTGCCTGTTCACTTCTGGCCTTGGCTCATGTCCTCCCGGGGTGTTCAACTCTATGTGTTAACTTGGCGGGGCCACAGCACCTAGACGTTTGGTCAGACATGATTCTAGATGTTTCTGTGAAAGTCTTTTCAGATGAGATTAACATTTATATCAGTAGACTTAGAGTAAAGCAGGTCTCTGCCCATAATGTGGGTGGGCCTCATCTAATCAGGTGAGGGCCTTTCAAGAACCAAGGCAGAGGGAGGCTGCTCTGCTCTCAGACCCAAACTGCAGCGTCAACTCTCCCCTGGGTCAGGGAGGCTTTGTCTAGTCCTCCGTCTAAAACAGGCGCTCTCTTTTCTTCATGCTCACTATAGTCCATGCTACCAGATGCTCTGGTAAGTGATCGGCATCTAGTTCGCGGCTGGGGAACAGGGCACGCCAATTTGTTGTGCTTACTGATTTCCATGATGTAATTTGTGATGGAAATACTTTCACCATGGCCAATTTTAAGCTACCCAAGTGATAAGAACTGTCGTACAAATTCAGGAAAATAAAACGACTGTCCTTCGCAAGCCAGTGTGAGCTAACTCTGACATATCATGCTTATTACAGTCCTTTTCTGTTCTGTTTTTCTCCACGGTTTTAATTCCTGGCATGCGATATTTTCATTTATGTGTATTAGCTGTCTCTGCCAGTAGAATGTAATTCTCATATGGGCAGTGATTTTCTGACTTCTTTGTTCATTGCTAGTACAGTGTCTGCTATGATGCTCAATGCGATTTTGCTGAATGAGAGAATTAGTGAAAGAATCAGCAACTACTCCTTAGCAGACATTGGTAAGTTTTGGGCCGTGGAGAGTAAGACAGCATCCTTGATTCTGACTTCTGTTCAGTGGTGAAGACGAGCCTTTGCAACCCAGTGCAATAGTGACTGAATAGAGGTTGCTCCTGGTAGACGTGAGGATACAGGAGGATCTTTGAACCAGATTTAAATATTGGAGTTGATCGATTCCTATGTGAATAGGGGTATAATTCTGTAACTAGTCCTAGTGTTCTACCGAGATGCCCTGGAAGGCCCAGCTGCTAACACCTGTGTCTTCATCACGTTCTAGGTGCACACCCAGGACGCGGGAGTGCTTTCCTGGAGTGCTGGGTGCCTCTCAGTCCTCACAAAGCGTGTGAGCCCGACTAAAGCACCAGGTTTGGGGACAAGGCCCACAGTGTCCAGTTTTACCAGC
>CAUYSK010096838.1:0-20792 GCA_963575035.1 Avahi laniger | reverse complement strand
TTTTTAGCTGTCCAATTAATTTCTTTCTATTTTTGGTAGAGACAGGGTCTCGCTCTTGCTCAGGCTGGTCTTGAACTCCTGAGCTCAAACAATCCGCCCGCCTCGGCCTCCCAGAGTGCTAGGATTACAGGCGTGAGCCACCGCGCTGGGCCTGGAGAAAGTTTTTAATGTTTTGGGTATCTACCACCTTGGAGACTTTCATGTTCTTTGTGCACTATGACTTGCACTTAGGCTGACGTATTTGAGTGAGTAGCCCTTGCTGGGTAAAAGCCTGAAAGAGTCTAACGTGCTCCTCTCGGGGGTGGCGAAATACAAGCGTGACCCAAGGGAGACAAGGCAAGCTACAGTTAATAGGGCCCTTGATCTCCACGACTGAGACTCTTGCTGAAGACAGGGTTTCACTGGCTGGTGCTGGGGAAGTCATTAGGATACTAAGCATGAAATACAAAACTTGTACGATGACTGTTAGAGTTGAGAGAACTTAGAGGTTATCTGGTCCACCCACTCATTTTACAGCAAGGAAACTGAGGTCTACGGAGTAAGTATATTTCATTAATGCAGGAGGACCTGGTGCTTGAGAACATGAGAACATTTTACTTTATAAGGAATGGAAGTTCCACATGACTCATGTCAGCCTTTTTATTCTCCATTTAAATAGGGAAACTATGTTAAGCAATGACAATTTTGAAGCGTATATATTTTGATACATGGATGGACTACATGTAACTCCTCTAATAATATTCAAACAGCAGATCTTGGTCTAAATTCTATGGACATAAGCCATTTAGTATTTTATTTACCTTCTGAGGGACAGAAATTTTAAATATTATGGAAATATCTTATAATGGCCAATGCTGGCATTTCCCCAAGCATTTTTATAGCTAATGCTTGGGAAGTTTTTCATATTTTTTTTATTGAAAGCAACTGAGAACATAATGCAATGATAACTCTCAAAAGGAAAATGTTAATTATTTTACTCTGTATGACTTTCCTAGAAGGAGTTTTTTAGCCTCTATGTGTCCCATTAATCTAAATACTTGATTTTCTCTAAAGACTTCCAGTCTGAGTTTATGCTTCTGCAATTCCACATACATTTCCCAAGTTTTCATTTTCTCCATCTGGAGTGTCCTTCCAGCCTGGCTAATATCTCAATTTTCTTACAAACTTATTTACACGCTCAGAAGTTGCTTAAAGACTTTTCCTTGGTTAGTCCTGTCTCTCACTCTAAGCAGAAAGCAGAGAGAATAAAACTGCTCAGGCTTTGCTGAAATTATCTGTGGAATTCTCTATTCCCTACACTAAGTCTTGAGTTCCAGGATGACAGAGATTGGTTTTTTTTGGTTTTGTTTTTTTAGAAACTGATGTTAATATTCCATTAACCTTATTTACATCTTGTTTAAGAGTTTGTGGAAGAACAGCTTAAGACCACTCAGTGGTTGTTCCTACCCATTCAGTGGCCTGAGCAGTGGGAGCTGCAGACCAGTCTTCTGTTGCAGGCTGAGTGCTCCAGTGTTCAGCGGGGAACACGGAGTAGGCACCGTGCACACCTTCAGAGCAGTCTGCACCCTCAGGCTGAGCAGCAGTAAACTCGGGAGGTGGAGCAGTCCATTCACCCTGAAATTCCTCCTTGGTCACGGCTTTCTCAGTGGCAGCCTGCTCTTCCTTTTCCATCTCTTCAGGATCTCTGTAGTAGAGATCAGGCATGACCTCCTGCAGGTGCTCACGAGAGAGGCGACACACAGAGAGAGAACTTCCTGGGCCAGCATCCACCACACCAGACCCGCTGAGTGAGCTTCCGTGTTGTTGCATGGGATGGCGACGTCCACACAATGCAGAGGAGAATCTGTGTTACACAGAGCAATCGTGGGCAGTTAACATAAGACGCCTCTGTGAGAGGCTGGTGGTCAGCTCTGGGATCAGTAACCACCGGAAGATGCAGCTCCCGGAATGCTGCCTGGATCTGGGTAGTGAAGGTTCCAGCAGTGAAGCGGCCAGCAACAGGAGTGGCTCCAGTGGCAGCAGCAAACTTCTGCACAGCTCGCCAGTGGGTATTCCTGGAGGATGTGACACTGACATCCCCAGGATTTTCAGTGGCAACAATGGCTCAAGCTGCCAACAGAAGCTTCTCCCAGGTCCTCTTCAGATTTATGATGTAGATGCTGTCACTTTTCCTTTTGCAGGTGTACTGTTCCATGTGGAAGTCAAAGTTGGTGTCACCTAGGTAAGTTTCTGCTGCAAGGAATTTGAGGACATCCTCTTCCTTCATTTGCAGGACACCGGGGGCTCTGGACATTGTGGAAGTTTCCCTTTAAGTTACAATGGGGATGGACCCTTCTCTCTGTAGTGCGGAAAGGAGAGATGTTCTTTATTTCTCTGTTCTCAGTGTCTACCAACAGTGTAGCACATGGTAGCTCCTATGACATGTTAGTAGAGAAATGCAAATTATTTTCAGAATCTTATTAAAGAACAACTAAAAATTTCCTGAAGTCTAATGTAAACTAGTTATAGTAATTTGCTATTTACTTCAAGTGATCAACTGCTTTTGTGTTAAAGAAACCATTCAGTTGCTTGGAAAGAAGCATCCTGCACTTGATTCACATCAGTAGTGTAATATCAATAAGTTAACTCTGCCCAGAGCTTCTGATTGAACTGAGAGAATTTTCTAGGCAATTTTCTTTTGAGAACATGAGTAGCTAAAACCACAGCTAATAAAGTATTAGAGAAGCAAGATGATACTTTGGCCTCAATCTCTTCTTTGAAAATTGTTTATTTTGGTCTGTTTCTATCATCTTACATTAATAGCTATAGTTCAAAAGGAATTATTACTTTAATATACTAGGATTCTTTTTTTGTTCTAGGCAGCCATGCAATGCATGCTTTAAAAGGATAGTCCCTTGATAAATTTATTTTGTGCCAATTTCTCTCTGGATGAAAAATAAATGTTTTAACCTATGAATCCATGTTTCAGATCCTGCTGGGTTGGCACATTATAGATGCCTATCACTTCTACATTTAAATTAAGGGAGGAAAACAGCTGTAAATTTTATGACCTAGATAAAAATCATATTCCTTTAAATCCCTTATCCTTATAGCTTGATAACTTCTTAGGTCCTGAGAATTGATTTAAAAAAACAAAATCCAATTTCCTCCTTACTATTTATGGATTTTTCTCCCTTTCTGTTCTTCAATTAGCTTCAGCAGGGAAAACAAAGAATTGCCAGCATGGTACTTATGATTTGATTCTGTTGTATTAATTTCAATTTAAAATATTATAAAATTAAAACACTTCCAATGAAGTCTTCATTTTTTTTAAAAGAAAATTTTCAGCATGAAATTTTTCCCATTGCGTCTCACATCTTCCTAAAAAACTAGCAAACTACAAGGAATATACTTTCGTCTTTCTCGCAAACATCCATTATGCCAATAATAACTTTTTTCAAGAAAAGAAGACAGTTTGATTCCTGTATATTTATTTGTTTCTAAGCCCCTTCATCCTCAGAAAGGACAGTTTTTGTGATTATGAAAAGTTGTTTTCAAATAAGATTAAGTTGAAATGTTGAAATGACAGTAAGTTGAACCATTGAAATGTTTTCAAATGAGAGTAAGAAAGTCAGACTTATTACAGAAAGGAGAAGAAATAATTTATGTCATGCATTTATTCAATCATCCACTCATCCAGAGGAATCACTGTGTCACACACACAGAAGAATCTGATTCTCAATATCCCCTCAAGGAAGTTACAAAATGGAAGGGAAGAAGAAGCTATATTATATTATAATATGTATTATAGACAGGATGGAAATCACGCAGGCGTGACATTTCAATATGTATAGATGCAGCCCTATCAAATTAAATAAACATTTAAATACTTCCATATCGATTAGTTACAGCGGCTGCCCAGGTGTCCTAAGCACCTTTCTTGCCCCTTGGTCCCTGGCCAGAGACCCCTTCTCCCTGCCCTCCTCTCTCAGGGTCTAACAATTAAAGGCAGAAAGCTTGTGTTGGGTAGAAGCGCCCGCTGGACTGCCGCTCTGTTTGGCTAATGCCTGGGCGGTTCTGGTTGTGAAATTTTTGGCTGTCATTCATGGGTAAATGATACAAAGAGAAGGGATTCATTGGGAAACACATAGTCTCCAACTGGATCTTGAATGCCTGCAAAGTTAGAATTATATATAAAATGTGGAGTAAAAAGAGACTCCATTTAGGAGCCTGGGTTTACAGAATGTCTTAAGAAAATTCTGGCTCTTCTTATAATACAAAAGCCAAGGTTGTATACAGGGCTTACTACTAAAACGTGGGCTTTTTAGATCAGGTGGAGCTCTCAAAAAACACAAACATGGAAGTTTAGTTGCTTTGTTTGCCACCCGTGATTTTCAGCTTGCGTTGTCAAATTTGCATTTGAAGGCGCTATTAAACCACAGCTTCAAAATAACCATTACAGTCACTGCAAAGTATAAGAAATCAAAAGAAAAGGGGGGACAAAAACAACCTCTGAAGAGAAGAATGGCTCCAAATGCGGTAATTACGAGGAGCTGTGACGAGCCTCATTCACATATACTGTCTACTTTGGGCAGGGAGGGAGTGCTGCGCAAACAAATCTGAGCAGAGCCTGCAATTCCCATCAGCCAAACACTGCGCAGGGGCCGCTCTTGCGGTCTAGACAACAGTGACTCAGACAAATAAGTAATTTGTAGTGGAGCACAGACACTCAGGGAAATCTGTCCAAATCAGCGTGGAAGTCATAACAAAAGGAAGATGAATTTGGTTTCTTTGCCTTTGTTAAACCAGTGACTCAACTGAGAGAGGTAAGTCTCTAACTCTTCAGCATTTCCTGTTTGTTTATTCTGGCTGGGAAAACTTTGATTCTTAACATATTTTGATGAAATCTGATGTACTAGTTTAAAAAATAAATATTTTTAAACCAAGTAATACGTTTACATAGTTTTTTTTCTCTTATTTTTACTGTGCCAGACATTACTGAGAGTAAACCAATCCCGTTTCCATTCTTTTCTGTCTCCCACAGGCAACACATTTCAATTCTTTTCACTGACTTTTTCTTTTGGAATATTCATTCTCTTCACATTTCTTTCTTTCTTTTTTTTTTTGAGACAGAGTCTTGCTCTGTTGCCCAGGCTAGAGTGCAGTGGCATCAGCCTAGCTCACAGCAACCTCAAACTCTTGGGCTCAATTGATCCTCCTGCCTCAGCCTCCCGAGTAGCTGGGACTACAGGAGTGTACCATGATGTCCGGCTAATTTTTTCGATTTTTAGTAAAGAGGGAGTTTCACTCTAGCTCTGGCTGGTCTTGTACTCCTGACCTCAAAGGGATCCTCCTGCCTTGGCCTCCCACAGTGCTAGGATTGCAGCCATGAGCCACTGCACCCGGCCCACTTTTCTAACTAGCATGTTAATTAATATTAACCATTGCTTGTTTGACCAATTGTAACCATTGTCTCCTTAACTCCTGTTACTAAGTTGTCTAACTTACTCCCCCAAACCTTTGAAAAACAAATTTTCCAAATTTTCCCATTTCTCATCCTCTTCATATGTCACAATATCTGGGTAAATCTATAGCCAGTCTTTATATTTTTGTCACTCAATATTACCGCTGAGTTAAGTAGTGCTCTAAGATTACAGATTTTTTTTCTCCATGAGTTAATAATTATCTTTTTTTCCCTTATGCTTAAGTCCATGTATGTATTATTACTTTCCCCACTCCAAATGTTTCAAAATACGCTTCGAATGTCTACTACTAATATTGTTCAAGCATTCAATCGTATCAGATAATCTTATTGTTCTAATTCTTCTTTAATGGAAATTCCCATAACTCTCTATTTTGGAGTCTCCCATAGCGCTCTATTTTGCTGTTCCTAATTGGACTGTTTCTCTGTAGGCCCGTTGCATGCCAATGTCTGGGACTTCCTGTGTCTTTCTCTGGACTTGGATCTCCCGCTTCTTGTATCCATGCCCCCCTCTTTTTTGGTTTATCCTCTTGTTTCCCAAAATAAATTCTCAATGTATTTTCTAATTAAGAGTGTATAGAAAGTAAATTTTTTGACCCTTGTATATGGGAAAATATCTTTTTCTTGCTCTCCCACTTGAGTTTTGATACGTCTAACATTAAATTTTATGGTAAAATTATTTCCCTTAGGATTCTGAAGGCATTACTGCATTCTATTCTAGCTTCCAGTGTTGCTATTGAGAAGTCTGATGCCATTTTAAGTTTTGATCTTTTGGATCTAATCTATTTTTCCTCTCTAAACTGTTAGAACTTTCTCTTTACTCCTAGTGTTCTGAAATTTCATTGAGACGGTGTGCCTTATTGACGGGGCCTTTTTTTCTCTCTCTCTTCCATTTATTGTGCTGGGCATCAGTGGAGCCATTCATTTTTCGAAGAAAGATGGGCTTGTTGTTGTTCTGTTTTATGAGAAATTTCTTCAACTTTATCTTCCAACTATTCTATTTAATGTTTTTATTTTTGGCTTTAAGTTTTTAGAATCTTTCTTGTTCTCTGATTGTTCCTTTTACATAGCAAGTTTGGCAGACGTACCCTAAGGTAACCCCAAAGAGTCATGCTCTAACATAATCCCCTCCCCTTGAATTTCAGCAGATCCCATGACTTGCTTCTAGTCAATAGAATACAGATGAAAGTTCACAATTAATGTAATTCCCAGTACTGAAAAGCTACTTGAAAGTTCTATGGGATTTACTGATTGCGAGTCATCAGCAGTTGTTTCTTAGGGGATCCTCAAATTATAATAAGAGGTCTTGATCTCTGGGTCCACTTAGTTCTCCAGAGGTATGCTTCTTATCCCCTGCCTGGTGGCGAATGCCTGGTTGTTGCTTTCTGGTAGTGGGAACAGGAGCAGAAGTTGGCTTGAGGGTCCTACCATCAATATGCTGGTTTTCATTTAATTTCTCTGTCTTCAGTTCTGAGCTTTCCACTTGGCCTCCCCAAAACAAGCAAAGAAACAAAAAACTAATTTGTAGTGTTCGCTGGATTCTGTCGTATGAATACTCTTCTATGGCTGATTTCAAGGCACCAATGTGACATGAACACGTGAACACAAAGTTGGGAAGAGATGTGCACGGCCAGCTCTTGCAAACCCTTCTGAGCTTTCTCTCACATATCACTAGGTCCTAGAGTCTGAAGAGTCTCCATTTGAGTTTCCCTGGAGAATAAACTCCTAAATACATTGTGTGTGTGTATGTGTGTGTGTGTAGGTAGCTGCTATACAAAGACACCTCAAAGGAGAAAATACATGGAAAATGAGAATTAGTGTTAAAATCTCTTGTGTTCCAACTCTTAATTCAATTCTGAAATCATAAGACCTCAGAGTTTCAAAACAAATAAATTAAATTTTAGGATGTAGCCATGAGTTTTCTCAGACATAGGAGAAGGTTTTCACTTTTGGTGCTTTTTGCTTGGGGCCATACCAGATTACTGAGCTAAATTCAGAGTCAACCTTCGGGCACAATCCCAGAAGAAAAGGCAACTTTCATTCTCAGAACCTTATTTAGTCTCACACATGTGCACCTTAACAGTTAAAGAATTTCCAAGTTAAGGGTCCACCTCCCCCACAGTTCTACTTTAAGCCATCTTTCTTTGAAATGTCCTGAGCAGTATTAGCATAAGGGACAGATTTCCTGGGAGCTCATCACACTCCCTTCTCCCCTAGCAGTTCAGTTGGCCTCTCAGTCCAACCAGCTCAAGGTAAAACCCTGAGTGCACTAGCAGTGCCCCCGGTCCTTGTACGATGATCCAACATTTGGGTTTTCTCTCTAACAAAGGGAAGGGAAGCAGGGGTCCTGAAACCAGGTCCTAAGACAACAAAACTAGCTTCTTTCCCTTTCCTAAAGTAAAAGGGGAAAAGCCTTGGTGCCAGGTGTTTAGTCCTCCGCAGCCAAAGGCCCCTTGACTCCCACCCCTGGGAGAGGGAGTACCAGGAAGAAACTGGCTGGTGTTTGCATTACACCTTCTCTTCAGTGGAAGCTTTCTGTCTGACCGTTCTAATCTCTGCAGAGCACTTCAGGCCAGCCAGGCAGCTGCATTCCAAGCGAGAAGTGTCTCTTTGAAGTTAAAGGCTATGGATGTCTTGCCCTGCGTGGGTCTGAAGTACAGAGCTAATGCTCTGCAGAAGGATCAGAATAGTCAGGACTCAGACTGCACGTCTTCCATGAGAGGTTTTCTAGGGCAAGATGACTCACAGCCACGTTTTACAAGCCGGTCAAACAAGCCAGTTGCAAGGTTGTTGCCAGGCCTGGTAAAATCTAGATGATGTCCGCTGCATTCCCAAGGCATTTTGTAGATAGATAAAACATAGATTTTTATCTTACCATATTTGTTTTGCTCCCTTCCTTTTTTGAAAAGTAAAATTTGAAGTTTAAAAAAATTATAAAATACATATGCATTAAGGAAAAAAGAGAACACAAATAAATGAGTAAGGGGAGAGAGAGATAAAAGCATACCATTCAGATAAAACCATTATTGACATTTAGAGATGTTTTTCCAATCACTTCTTTTCTACTGCTTATTCTTTTTTAAAAAGATTTTATTGTGTTAAAATATGCATAACAAAATTTACCATTTTAGCCATATTTAAGTGTAAAATTCTGCGGCATTAAGACATTTACAGTGTTGTATGACCATCGCCACTATTTTCAGAGTTCTCCGTTATCTCAAACAAATTCTATAGCCATTAAGCAATAACTCCTTATCCCTCACTCCCTCCAGCCCCTATTAACTTCTATTCTACTTTCTGCCTTGGTAAATTTGCCTACTCTAAACAGCTCATATAAGTGGATTCATAAAATATTTGTCCCTCTGTGTCTGGCTTACTTCACTTGGCATAATATTTTCAAAGTTTATCCACAGTGTAGCATGTATCAGAACTTAATTCCTTTCTATAGTGAAATAATATTCCATTGTATTGGAATGAAATGGACCACATTTTGTTTATCTATTCATCTGCTGATAGATACTCGAGTTGTTTCTACCTTTTTGCCATTTGTGAATCATACTGCTATGAATATTGGTCTTCAAGTATCTGTTTGAGTTCCTGTTTTAATTTTTTTTTGAGTATATACCTTGGGCTAGAATTATTGACCCATATGGTAATTCTATGTTTAACTTTTTGAGAAATCACCAAACTTGTTTCCACAGCAACTGCACCATTTTATATTCTCACCAGCAATACGTGAGGGCTCCAATTTCTCCATCTTTGCTAACACTTGCTATTTTCTGGATTTTTTTTTTTTAAATCAAATGATAACCATTCCAGTGGATGTGGAATGGTATCTCACTGTGGTTTTTATTTGCATTGCTCTGATTACTAATGACGTTGAGTAACTTTTCATGTGCTTATTGTCCATGTGTATATTTTCCTTGGAGAAATACCCATTCAAGTTCTTTGCTCATTTTAAAATTGGGCTGTTTTTCTTTTTGTTTCTTTCTAGTCACCTTTATACACAGTTTTAAAAATATTTCATATATGAGATCATACAGTGTATAATTTTGTCTCTTAATTTTTCACATAGCCATTGAGATTACTTGTATGTATGTTCTTCTCTTCAATCAGACTGAGCCTTTGAAAGACAGTGACCAAGATTATGTCTCTGCTTCATTTTTGATATTCCCAGCGTGGTCCTCATATTTTAATAAAACGGAAATTGGAACTTTACAATTTCATAACTGTATAATGCTCTTTCATGCCTCTGAGTCCTTGCACACTTCCTGTCTGCCACGGTCTTTCCAACTTCCTTCCCCTGCATGATCTCCTACTTATCCTTCAAACCCAGCCTTTCCTGACTTCCCTTTGGTCCCTCCACTGCCATCCTGTATTGCAGCACTGTATTTGCTTGTCTGTTGTCCTTCCTGGGCTGCGAGGTCCTCGTGTCCTTGGAGCCTGTCAGGAATCCTGGAACACAGCAGACGTTTGATAAATGCATGTTGAGTGTCGAGTGAAGAAAATGTATTTGTTCAAAAAATACAGGATTTCTTTGTAAACATAAATGAGGCTCAATTACTCCCTTCTATACAGGGGTTAGGGATCAAAAGCACCAACAAACAACTGACCATTTTGAAAAAGGGTTTGTGGTTTTGTGGTTTACAAAGGGCTTTTACATGCTGTAGTTTGTTTAATGTCTACAACAGCCTTGCAAAGGCAATAAAGTCGCCCCATCGTACAGATATGGAGGCTCAGGGAGGTTGTGACTTGCCCAAGGTCCCATGCTGGTAAGTGCCCTGCAACAAGGCACTTTCATTCTGAAAATCACATTCTGCTGCTCATTGTAAGCACCATGCCTGCAGATGGCCGTGATTTATTCTTTCCTGCTGTCTAGTCTTCAGATAGAGCACGATTTACTCTTTAAGCAAACTGTCCGGACCCCTGAACAATAAGACTTGGTGGGAATAAAGTGTTAATTCAGAAGCTCAAAGATAAGATGAAAGATTTTGTACCAAAGTGGGATAGAATGAAAAAAAATTTGGAAAAGCAAATCTCTGAAATAAGCAAATAGAGATTTAGCCAGAAAAAGATAATTCAATGTCTTCTTAAAGATGAAAACATCTGTAAAACACTTACACTCATCAGGTGCTGCTTTGCTATCTTTAAGAATTTCAGATTTTATAGTCATGATATAAGGTTAGTTTGTGATTTGTTATTTTTGACATTGTTTTATTGACCTTGTTTTATACACAGAATATGTCTGTTAATAGCTATGTGTCCATCTGTGTTGTTGGCTTTTCCAAAATTCCAGGTTTAAATAAATAGGTACATCTTTGAGTTCACATATCTTTTACTTTCCATTCTTGTATTTTTCCTTTCTAGAATTTCCATGTACTTGTTTTTTATTGATTCCAGTTCTCTGGTGAGATTCTACATCTCGTTATGTATTTTTTTGAACCTAATAGTCATGGTTATTTTAAAGTGTGTGTCTGAAAGTCCCAGTATCTGCATCGCCTGTGAATCAGCTTCCATTGTCTGTTTTTCTTCTTTTGGTCCTAGTTCTTGACATGCATGGCAATTTTTGTTTCAATGTTAGACATTGTATGTGAAGTATTGTAGAAGCTCTGCATGATGTTATCTTTTTTTTCCAAAAATTCTCTCTATACTCGGGCAGGCAGGAGCAAATCTCCACAATCTGATCACTTTAGGCTGACTTCAAACTTTGTGAGTTTTTCTTCTTCTGGTCACGTACACGTTGTGAATAGTAGTTCTCTGGTGTAGTTCCCTGTGTGCTTACAGGGTTTAATAGGGCTCCTCCTTTTTGATGAGTCTTGAACTCCAACTTTGTCTCAGCATAGAAGACTGCTAAAAACTCCACTCAACTTCTCAGTTACTTTCTGTTGGGTTTCTCAGCCTCTTACTCTGCAAAGCTTAAGAGTTAGCAAATACTCTAAGATGAAAACTTTCATGGAATGATGAGTTCACTTTTCTGCATAATTCTTATTTTTTTGGATCTTGGCCCCTGAAGTTCTGGCTGCCTTAGTAAACTTAAGCCATTTTCTCCAGACATATGAAATTTTGGAAAGCTTTGCGGGAAAGACTTGGTGGAAATAAAGTGTTAATTCAGAAGCTCAAAGATAAGATGAAAGATTTTATATGAAAATGGGATAAAATAAACCAAAATTTGGAAAAGCAAATATCTGAAATAATCAAATAGAGATTTAGCCAGAAAAAGAAAGTTCAATGTCTTCTTAAAGATGAAAATGTCTGTAAAACACTTATATTCATCAGGTGCTACTTTGATATCTTTAACATTTCAGATTTTATAGCCACGATATAAGCTTATTTTGTGATTTGTTATTTTTGACTTTGTTTTATTGACCTTGTTTTATACATAGAATATGCTTGTTAATAGCTATGTATCCATATGTGCTGTTGGCTTTTCTAAAATTCCAGGTTTAAATAAATAGGTACATCTTTGAGTTTTCTACCTTTTAGCAGCTGCCTTCTGCCTGGAAACCATTTAAGAATCAGTAAATACTCTAAGGAGTAGAGCAAAGCACACAGTATTGTGGTTGCCTCAGTGAGTTTCTCTCCTCTTCAGCATCATGGTCTTGGCAGCCTCAGAAGCCCTCCAATAGATTTTAAAACAATTTCATTCAGAGGGGAGGGCACTTAAAAAAAAAAAAACAATTTCATTCAGCTTATCAAATTGTTCTCCAGGTGAGTATTTTTCTCCATCATAGGCTTTACCTGTGAGCTCTCAGACAGGCAGCATAGCACAATTTAGTGGGAAGAATATGGGTTTCTGTGCCAGGTGGACCTAGGTGCAAATCCTGGCTTAACTACTGACCAGTTGCTAGCTCATGGGCAATTATTTCACATCTTCGAGCCCCAGTTTGTCCAAAATGGGAATTATAATAGTACTGTCCTCATAGGAGTGAGGATTAAATGAAATATTTTGCCTAAAATAGTGCCTGGCAGATAGTGAATGCCAAGTACATGCTGCTTTCCTGCTCTTTCCTTGCCTAAGGCCATTTTTGTGGATAAATATATTTGCCTAACCATGCATTTTGAGAGAAAAGACTTAAATAAACATTTTAGAATAACTTAGAAGAATATTTGCTCCTATGGTGGCTCTTAGAGGCCCGTAGTCTGTAATTTTATCAACAATTGCAAAAATCGTACTGGCAGCTGACTGGCTGTATAGTACCTCCTGTCTGGGATGCTTGCCAATCCCAAGGCATGCACAAAAGGAAGGATAGGAATGCAAAAGGAAGGATAGGAATGCAATCTAGGAGATCAGCTTCTTCAGGACCACTTCAGGAGAGAACCAACTGCACAGCAGACCATGGAATCCTAGCATGAAGATACTCCTTGTAACCAAATGGTCTTGTTAATTTGGCCTGGGTGTAAAAAAGTAAACTACTGTCTACACCCTCAGGCAAACTGTTTGCTAAGCTTTGTTTTATGGAAAAGTTTAAACTCTTGAGTTTATTATTACATCGTATTAAGGATCATTCATCTGCCTTAGTGCTCTACTGATAGGCACAGGGCCATTGGTATAGGAGTTGGTGAAATCCAGTTAGATGTTTCAAGAGACATAGGCAGGAAAAACTGACCGCAGGTACCATCTGAGACAGTGGTTGAAAGTGGACGTGGCTGCTGAAGTGAATGTAAAGATGAACTCAGCAAGCCCTCATTTCCAAAATAAGGAAGTCCCCCCCTTTCTTCTTTTATTCTTCTTCTCATAAAAAATATGAGCCGGAAAGCCCTTCAGTCCTAGTTTTAGGAGGTGCCACATGTATAGTATAGAGTAACTGTGATAATTGTTCATGTCAAATCTTCCTGAGAGGAAAACAAAACTATTATACTATTAACCTGGGAGTGGTTTTAACAGCATCTTTCTCCCATTCCACCAGACAGTCCTGTATTTGCTAGCCTGGTTCTCCTCTGTTCTCTGCATCTAGAGAGAAGCACACTTGATCTGGAGGCTACTCTAAGAAGGGAGGGAAGCTGTGAAGCTTGAGAGTGAAGGGTGGGTTTATTCTGGGGGTAGGTGGGTGGGGATAAGTTGGGAGTTGAGGAGAAAGGCTTCGGAGTAGCTGTGGGTTGGAGCAGTGGTGTGCGGATGATAAATCAGCTCTCTGGAAATAAAAAAAACTCAATTTGTAGCATTTGCCACATTCCACAGTGTAAATATTCCCACTACAGCTGGTTACAAGCTACCAGTGTAAAGCAAACTGGCTAAAAAATTCAGCACATCATTAGGTGGGAGGGAAATAAAGAGGAGAGAAAGAAAGATTTAGTATTTTAATCACCTCTAATGTTCTTTGAAAATGAGAATTGAAGAATTCTGCTACACTAGGTTCTTGATCTATGTGTTTCAAATGTAATGCTATTCTGACTGGTCCAAATGAGGCTCCTTGTTAATAAGGATGGTGTCATATTACAGATAAGGAAATTCAGGTTCAGAGATTTGAAATAACTTTCTTAAGGTTGTAGAGCTAGGAAGTGGGAGATTTAGGCCTGGTCTCTCCAGCTTTAAGGCCCACACTTTGTTTACCACACTGTCCTGCACAAACCGCTGGTTCCGTTGAACTGCTGGTTCCCTTCATGCACAGGTCCAGCATCCAGGGGGATCATTAAGTTGTCCTGAGTTTCCCATTCATTATTTCTCCTCAGAGGACCCCTGTTCTCATGTTCTTGCTTTTTCTAACTGCCTCTTCCTCTCCTATGGTGGCTCCTTTTATTTCAAAATCCAATATGTAGCATTGGTTCAAGAGCACAGCAAACTTTCATCCCAGTGTGAGGGTTTTAGCACACAAGGGAAGCTGTGAGTTTAGGCTCAGGCTACTCAGCGAGCTTCCTCAAACCAAAAATCCTAAACATATTCTTAGGTGCTATGACTCAAAACCTTTTTATCTGAAAACTCTTTTAGCCCTAAATCTCTGGATGGTGGTTCTTCTTATTAGCTTATCTCAAGGTTGCCTCCTTGGCCCACATAGGGCTATTATTTGTAGCTGCCTTTTTGACTCATAGGAAAATAGATGCCTATCTCCCTTTTACCCCAAAACTCCAGGTCCTTAGGCATCACTTTTTAAGTGGATGAGTCCATGGTCCATGAAATTTGGGTAAAACACATGCCTCTAGACCCAGCTATTATTCTGTGCTCTTCCAGCTTCTTGTTTTTTGCATGGTTTCTCTCTAATTAACCTGCATTTCTACAACACTGGGAGTTGTCTGTCCTGGATATAGTTCATTTCTGTGCTGGGAGGATCTATACTGTGTTTGGCAGTGTTCTGAGTCCAGAGTTTATGTGATGCCTTTGCTAGTTGAAGGGAATCACTGAATAGTCTAGGGAAAGTTGCATGGGCTTTAATGCAATAAAAAATTTAAAAGTATCTGGATGAATACTTGGAAAGGCAAAGATTTTAGTCTATTAGAGTATGGCTTTGGAGTCACAGGCTATTTTGGTTCCATTTAACAGCTGATTTATCTTTAAAGCTCCCCCCCCCTTGATCCATAATATGGGGCTACTAATGGAACTATTAATGGAACACATTTTAGAGTTGCGGTCCTCAACCCCCAGACCTTGGACAGGTACCTGTCTGTGGCCTGTTAGGAACCCGGTTGCACAGCAGGAAGAGGTGGGCGGGCAGGCAAGCAGAGCTTCATCTGTATTTACAGCCACTCCCCATCATCCATACCACCACCTGAGCTCCCCTCCTGTCAGATCAGTGGCAGCATTAGTTGCAGGAAAACAAGCTTAGAGCTCCTGCTGATTCTGCATTATGGTGAGCTATATAATTATTTCATTATATAACACAATGTAATGATAATAGAAATAAACTGCACAATAAATATAATGCACTTGAATCATCTTGAAACCATCCCCACATTGCCCTCCACGCCCCATCCATGGAAAAATTTTCTTCCATGAAACTGGTCCCTGGGTGTCAAAAAGGTTGGGGACTGCTGTTTTAGAGGGTTGCTGTGAGGATTAAATGTGATAATGCATGTCTAATACTTAGCACAATGCCTGAGTCAATAAATAGTAACCAGTATTGTAATTGTTTCTTAGCATTTAGCACTATGCATAGTATTTCACAGATGCCTTTGACATATGAGATATTCAGTAACAATTTTTGCTTTGATTGGCTAGTTACTCATTAACTTGGCATCATTGGATTTCTGCCTCTTAGGAGCATCTTGCCCCTCCCCCCACAACAAGAGATTTAGACTCAGGTGGGGGAGGTAAGAGGATAAAGGGAGCCTTTTATTAAGGACCTAGCACTTCAAAGTTGCCCTGTCCTAGTGGGGGAGGGGAGGAGTGCGTAAAATAGGGATTCTGTTTAAATCAAGGCAGAGCTCAAGTGTAACCCCAGCAGAGTTTTCTGTGATATACTCTAGTCTTTCTACAGGATTCTTTAACCCAAAACCTTCCAAGTTTTACACCAGCACCCTACAGCCTGCACCTGAACATTCACACTCCCCACTAAAGATAACGGAGGAAGCAGTTGCCATGTAAAGTGCTTTTGCTTCTCTTTTTAGTCACTCAAACAGCATTATAACAACATTAAATACACACTCAAAAGAGCTACATACTTCCCAAGTTTCCCATTTCTATAAATATTTTTCTCCCTACTTTTTTCGTATTTTCTTTCTGGTCTTATCCATATGCATTTATTATTTTTTTCCACAATTGTCCCCATAGTATAAATATAATTTTACATTTTACTTAAAAAAGCCCTATTATATCGTGAGCATTTTCAAGTCTACTGTGGCTTCAGATGTGATTAGTAATGCCTAAAGATCACTCAATTGAGAGAATTTAATGTGGTTCTATCAATGTTTTTCTCATAGAGAGTATTCAGGCTGTTGTCAGTCTTACCGATGACACTACAGCAAACATCTTTGGATATATATAATATATTTGTATATATAATATATTTAAATCCACACACACATATCTGTATACACATATATTTTCTCCATGTGAATTATTTAGTTGCAAAAAATTCTTATAACTGGGATTATTGAGTCAAAGTGTGGGAACATTTATATACAAGCCAATAGTTTTGAGCATTCACTTAGGAGGATTAATGAAATTACAAAGACATTCAAGATCTTGGGAAAAAGAGAACTCTAGCTATACTATAAGCATATTACTTGGGGAAATACAGCTATGTCCAGCTTCCAGGAAAGTTCATTGGAAACAAATAGCATTTTCTTTCAGACTGTGCATCTCCCTTATGCCTACAGATACTACTTATTTATATAATTATGTTAGTTCGAAATTGGCAGAGCCCTTTAATCTGGAGTGGGACTATTCCGGGCATGCAGATGTGTTGACATTGTTGTCTTGGACTTGCATCTCGCGTGGCCCCATTAGTTTCTGGTTAGCTGTGCTCCTGCCCTGTGTTCTGGTGGTGCCCTGCCCACGTAGGAAGCATGACATCAGCTTGCTGGGCCCAAGTCTGAAGCGAAGTGGGGGTCCAGGAAAGTTAACTGAAAACTGAGCTAGTTTTGGATTGTCTTTGGAATCTCTAGAACTATTTATTCTATCACTTCTGTGATAAAATGGGACACTGCTGTGTTGAAGGGGAGGGTCCGAGGCTGTGTTGGGGGCCTTGCAGCTGGGAGACAGATGTCCTTATTAAAATACACACGCGCACCCCTTCTCCTTCAGCTGGCTGTTCAAAAAGAAGCAAATGTAGTCTTTGCTTTATCAGAAAATGAAGGGATTATCAGCCTTACTGGCAAATGCAATGGCTTCATTCCAACTTGGCTTTACTCTGGGCAGCGCTGCATGTGCCAGTGAATACCATGAGAGAAAGAGCTGGGGATATTTCAGTTGTATCAGATGGTGGAATTGCAAAGATTAAGAACTCTCAGCGCCGCTTGTGAATAACTTCTCTGCTTCTCAGAGTCCCTGAGTCCTTTCAGCTAAGTACTCAGAAAAGGATGCAGTCTTGA
Organism: Avahi laniger; assembly: GCA_963575035.1. NCBI lineage: Eukaryota > Metazoa > Chordata > Mammalia > Primates > Indriidae > Avahi > Avahi laniger. The sequence goes on along the minus strand of CAUYSK010096838.1, from coordinate 3,367 downwards.
ATGTTAGCTTGATATTGTCAAATTCCCTCCCATTACAGCAGCGCTCCCCAACCTTTTTGGCACCAGGGACTGGTTTCATAGAAGACAAATTTTCCACAGATGGGGTAGGTGGCAGGGGGGTGGTGGACGATGGGGAGCGGCTTTAAATACAGATGAAGCGTTGCTTGTTTGCCTGCTGCTCCCCTTGTGCTGTGCGGCTGGGTTCCTGATATCACTCTGTGGCCCTGGAGACGGGGCTGCAGCATTGCACTGTTTATATGCACTTGGTATGGACACAGTTGGTGCTTCTTTGGAGCATGTATAACTATCTCGGATTCCTGTCTTCTCATCGCCTTCCCAATCTTCTCAACTTTCTCCACCCCATGAACCTGCAGATTTTCAGGTGACAATATGGGCACACTTGCCAGTGATCTGATGATACCACATTAACCAGTGCTCCTAATCACATAGCATGTCTCTGCTTTTCTTCTGACCACAGTGAGTAACGGATGACTCAGTTGGAATGTCAGAAATGTGTTGAGCATTCACTTACTTAAAAGAGCACGCCAAAATGTGATATATTTTACATGCTTAACATATTTGTGCAAATAGCAGAAAATACAAACTTAGAGCTATAATCCAACTGCTAGGCTAATTCCACGGTTAGGTAGTTTAAGAGATGCCATGATAAGAATAATTAAAAGGTTTGTTTTTAAAATGACAAAGCCTGAGGCTACATTCAAGGAAAGGAACAGGCTTTACTCATGCTCCTTCCTGGTTCTGTTGCTTTCCTGACATGGCCAGCCGATTTCTGTACCCAGCAAGCCACGTATAGACACTGACACCCATGATCACACAGAATGTGCCTGACACGGTGCCAGGGGTGAGGACAGAGCTGAGCAGCACATGGTCCACAGCATCTGCTCTGCCTCCAATAGCCCCTTCTCACAATGTCCTGCAAAGTGTATTATTTCCCAAGAATTACAGGCTCAGTTCCCTTGAAGAGGCTGGGCATGAAGGGAGAGAAGGGCCGTGGTTGCTATCTTATTTTTACTGTACCTCTTTCCAGCTTGCACAAAACTCAGATGAATGCCATTGTCTATTTCTTTCTCTAGTTGAAATTGGGCTTTATGCATGTCATAGTTTCCAGATGAATTAAATCTTCAAAGGAAAATGCTATTCCACAGAAGTAAGCCTGGCCTCACATTCTCATTTTTCTCATTGTCTCTGTTACCCATTTTCCATTTTGACTAAAACAAAAGCTCTAATAAATATGCAACATTCAGTGGCATTAGGCATAAATTTTAATGTAAAATTAACAGAGCATTGTCACAAACTTTTTCTATAGTGGTTTTACATGAAGTATTATGCTTCAAAATTAAATTAATGTCCAATATACTGTAAGGCAGGAGCAAGCACAAAGGGCGAGAACTCCGGAACAGTGACAGGGATACTGGTCCACTTTCGGCTGATTTTGTGATCCCACAGTGAGTGGCCTTAGAATAGGATGGGTCCTGGACTGAGTCAGTATGCTCTTCCACAGAATGGGATAAACATATTTTCCGTGTACTTAGATACAGTGTTGTTATGAAGATAAATTTGATTTTTATTATTAATGCTTTTATTACTTGGCAAAGAACTGCTTTATACCCCATAGACTTAATGTTTTAGCATTCCCCCTTTTTCAGAGTTTATTTTGAAGATGATAAGGCAAATACCAAACATTAGAAACCTCTAATATATAATGTTACACAAAGCACTGCCATTTGTTTTTGCTTTTCCCTGGCCAAATAAAACTAGAAATCAAAGCATAACAGTTCACTCATGCTGCAAACTTTTGGACTGCAGCCTAGATTAAAAACAACAACAAACAAACAAAAAAGGTACAGTTTCTCCAGCTATAGAAATTTGTTTTATGGACTCCAGCAAATTCTTGGCAAATAAAAAGTATGAAACAATCTGTAGCTTTTGTTTGGCAGAGGCCAAATGTTATCCGTTTACCAGGATAAAAGACAGTTTTCCTCGAAAGAGATGGGTGCTGACTGAGGTTTGGAGGGAGTCTGGCTGGCGGAGGAGAAAGGACACCAGACACTGATACTCGTGGCTCAGTGGGGTTTCTGTTTCAGTCTCTGCTAATCCCTCAGTTTTCATTAGCAAGGGGGGCAGGAACCGATGGGATGGCGATGCTTCAATTGCACCAGAGAGGCGAAGCCTGTCAGGCATGCGTGTCTGCAGCCAGGAGCTCAGCGGGTCGGCGTGAAGCAATGGCTGGTGACACTGAGGGGTTTTCTTTATTTCCAGGTGTTGCAAGAGCTCTATGAACAAGGCTATTGAAATGCTTCAGTCAGTCACTCTTCGTGTTGTTTCTCTTTTCCATTAAAAGAAGAAGAGGGAAGAAATAGATTCAGATTTTTTTAATCCAAAGATAAATGCCGATGGAAACTTTACTTTTTGTATTTTCTTTTTCCTTTTTTAATTGAAGGGCTTTCCATGGTTGAGCTGGTATAAATTTATAGCCCAGGCTACCAGCCCTGAAGTAAATCTACATATATATTTTATTGGAAGCCACCTTTAAAACTGCTGAAATGGCTCTGGTTGCCCTGCTAAGGAATGCTGTGAAGGGAGAGAGAGAGAAGGAGCACTGAGGCAAGATGATGTGAATTAATTACTTGGCCAATCAGAAGCATGGATGGCCTAGGCCGTTTGGCTTCGGGGAAGCCATTAACAGGCCACCGGCAGCAGCTCCCGTGCTCCCAGCGCAAGCAGGACTCAAGTGTCTTGGGTCAGAGGGCTTGTGGCCAGCACTTGGAGGTCCGGAAGACTTGCTGTCAGGGTCACAGCTTCCTCAACTCTGTATGAATAACAAAGTTTCCGCTCCAGTGCTAAACAAACATGCAGGAACTGTAGACTGACATTTCTGTATCTAAGACGATGGAAAGTTGGCACAAAGAGTACTTTAAGAACACAGAAGTAGAACAAGAAGAATGCAGCATACTTAGTAATCTTCCCTTCATAGCTGAACACTTCGTACAAATTTACTTCTTAGATTTTCAGGGTTTCCAAGGAGCTTAATTGCACAGATCAACTTCATAAACATATATGTGTACGCATATACTTTTTCTAAGCAGTTCAAAATATAAAATAGATTGTCATTTCTTACCTGTATGTTCCTGGCGGTTCATGCCCATAGATGTTTTTTTCTTTTTTTTTTTTCTTTTGAGTCAGTGTCTCACTCTGTTGCCCGGGCTAGAGAGTGCCGTGGCGTCAGCCTAACTGACAGCAACCTCAAACTCCTGGGCTCAGGCCATCCTCCTGCCTCAGCCTCCTGAGTAGCTGGGACTACAGGCATGTGCCACCATGCTCGGCTAATTTTTTCTATATATTTTTA
>CAUYSK010096836.1:0-11893 GCA_963575035.1 Avahi laniger | reverse complement strand
AGCCCAAGAATGGAAAAACAAGCACCACATGTACTCCATCAAATTGGTACTAACTGATCAACGCATAAGTGCACATATGAGAATAACATTTATTGGATGTCGGACGGAGGGGGGAGAAGGGGACAGGAATATGCATACACACAGAGTGCAATGCGCACCTTCCGGGGGATGGACACGCTTGAAGCTCGGACTTGGCGGGAGAGGGGGGATGAGAAACATACGTAACCTTAACATCTGTACCCCCATAATATGCTGAAATAAATTTTTAAAAAAAGTAACTTATAAGTTTCCAGGCAGAATTTAGAAGAAACATAAAAGATCCATAACTTGCTTTTTTTCAAAAATAAAACTGGCTTTCATTCCCAGCCTCTCCAAAGAGCAAAAGACTCTCAAAGTAAGAAACGTCATCAGAAGAAATATCATCTCAAAGTTGCAGATGTCAGACCCTTTATCAAGACTTCAGAAAGATTTAAGAGTGTGTTTCACAAACACTCTGAACTGGACAAAAGTATTTCTAAGACTCTTAAAAGTAACACAGACTTTTAGCCCTACCCTGAGAAGAGCCATATTAAAGATATTTGTGGGTACAGTACTTGCATAATGGAGTAAATGCCAATAAAAACACAGAAATTCTATGTAGTGTTTAAGGGAATTGCACTAAAGACAGCACCATAGCCTTCCCTTGTAAACAGGTGTGTCTATTTTGGTTATCTGTTCCTCCCTGCCTCCATTGTATATAGGGGTTGAGGAAGAAATAGCCTATCTCTAGTTCATGCTCTTTAAATACAGAAGAACCATAATTAAGGAACTGCACAACAGGAACTGCACCAAAGTTGCTTCATCCACACTCAGTCTGAATTTAGAAGTTGAGATTGTGGAACTAAAACTGATGCCATGTCTACGCAAAAGAGCAAAAGACATTCTATAATAAAGATATCTGCACCCGAATGTTCATGGCAGCACAATTCACTATTTCAAGGATGTGGAAACAACCCAAGTGCCTGCCAATTCATGAGTGGATTATTAATACACTGTACACAATGGAATATTACTCAATTATAAGAAATGACAGTGATCTAGCATCTCTTATATTTTCCTGAATAGAGCTTGAGCCCATTATCCGAAGTGAGGTATCACAAGATCGAAAGAATAGGCTCCACATGTACTTGCCATCAAATTGGCACTAACTGATCAACACTATGGTGCTCACACAGTAGTAATATTCTCCAGAGATTAGGGGAGGCTGGAGGGGGAACTCGCAACTAAAGGACGAGGTGAGCATTGTAGAGGGGAAGGGCACACCTCTAATCCTTGCTTGGATGAGGTAAAAATATAAAATGTAACCAAAATGTTTGTACCCTCATAATATCCTGAAACAAAAAAATAAAATAAAATAAAATGATAAAAAATAAAAAGCATATATGTAGTTATGGAGAGAAAACACACGCATGAAAATAAATAAATAAATAAATAAAACTGATGCCATGATTCTAACTATCCTGGGAGCTTCTAAATACTGCCTGCCCTCTCTGAGATCCCTGAATTATCACTTTAGAAGTCTGACAACCTCACTGGAAAGATCTTGTCTACATATCCCTGTATCTTCATGGAGAAGAAAGGGAATCTAGCAGGGCCAAACTTTCTAACCATTATGGTCAAAGTACCATTCATATGAGTGAAGTCATCTTGCACCCTCCATATATAAATACGTCAAAAGGCAAGATGTTTATAGACTCTAAGAAGACGATTACAAATTTGATTGAAACTTACCAATCAAACCTTCACAATAAGTGTATTATTCTGGATGGGAAAACTGACCATTATATTATGTTATACTGTTTTCCTCAAAATAAAGAAGTATGGTCATGATATTCTAAATATAATTTTATGGGAAGTTTTCAAGTTTTAAAAATAGACATAATGTTTATCAGAAAGAATATATACTTAGGAATTACAAAAAACTTTTGAAAAAGGTAAGTATTTAGGGGAGACTATCCCTACCACATGCAAATAAACATTAAAATTTCTTGACCACTTAAATAGTGTGTTAGTGGTATAATAAACGAAAAAAAAAAAAAAAAAGAAGAAACAGGAAAAATGGCCAAAGACTGAATCTTCCAGATGTAAAAACACTGACATATTGAAAGGAGAAATTTCACATTAATACTGAAAATAATTAAAAATTAATAAATTATATTGGCAGATTATTTTACCTATTTGGGGAAAATAGACTTACATATTTCCTTATCACAAATGAAAAGAAATTATCAATGGGTTGGAAAATAAGTGTTTTGAAAAGTTATTAAAAAAGTAAGATGTTAAAATTTATAGAATCACTGGAGAGAAATGGAATTTTCCCAAGTGTGATATGATAGAAGAAATTAAAAAGTAAAAGACAATTATAACATAAATAACATAAGGTAAATATATAAGCAAGCATCAAAGAAGAGTGGCATAAACATGTATATTCAATACAGAAATTATCAATACAGAAATCATCATTTACTGATGAATTATCAAAATTCATCAGTAAAAAATATAAATGAGTCTAATAGATCAAGAATTCAAGGACACAAGTAATTGACAAAGTTTGTCAAGTGGATTCTATGCCCCAGATTTCGTACAAGGAACAGAAAACACAAAGACAGTTAAGTAACTTTCCTGACTGCAGGGAACTTATAGATCAATGAACATAAACAGACAATGAACCAAGATTTCTAGCTTATCACTCGATGTAACTACAAATTTTAAAATGGTCCAAAAGTGAAGGACTTTGTTATGTAAACTCTGGTGCAATCAAATGTCTGATATTATTTAGTGAATAATGTTATGTTTGAGAAGAACTTGAAATGATATAAGAAATTTCCATGTAATAATAATAGGGATAAAAATAATAATACAAAGTTACTCATACAGTGTGATTTACCAATGAAAAGGACTCATTCCCCCGTAGCCTTGGCTCCTCATAAATCCAGACTAAAGAAGGAAGCTAGAGCAATGAGTTTCTTTGACTACATGTTTTCTACCGTATTAGGGGCAGATAATGTTTTATTTCAAGCCTAATTCAGAAAGAAATTTTCACAAAGATTTAATAAATGAGTTGTCTGTCAAATATAACAGCATGTCCAGGCCTCTTTTATTACCTAGTAATCTGCATTACATTAAGAAAGGAGGTAAGAATGGAAACAGCATATATTGCCAACATCTTTCTTGAGAATGATATTTTCCAAATTATTTGGTGTCAAGCTCTGCACTGAACATTTGAAGCATATGGATTATGGATTATGCTAATTTTCATATAAAAGGGAGAGTCTGACTGCCTTTTTATTAATACAAGGCCATGAGATGGTGATATTGGAAAATGGCAGAGGTATTATCAGATATTCTAATCTGGGAAGATTAATGGATCATCTTTAAGAAAATATGGCACCAAACAAACCTGTTCCACCTGACTAGCTAGTGATTTCCCAATTGGAAAAATCAGTAATATTTAATTATTTTTCTGCATAGCTCCCTTGTTCATTCAGATTGTTTTTATGTACTTAGCCTCCTTATGATTAACCTTAAAATTCTGAAGCTTTATTCCTCTTCAACCTTAATATGTTGAGCAATATGAACAAAACTATATATTAAAGTATCTGACAAATATAAAAATAAAATATATACTTCAAATATTAATATGCTCTGCCTTTGTGTGGGGAGGAGTAAACAAAGTCTTTACATCTTATTTCTTCTTTTATGCTTCTGAAATAGGTAATGAGCACTACTAATTCTTTTTTTTTTTTTTTTGAGACAGAGTCTCACTGTGTTGCCCGGGCTAGAGTGCCGTGGCATCATCCTAGCTCACAGCAACCTCAAACTCCTGGGCTCAAGCAATCCTCCTGCCTCAGCCTCCTGAGTAGCTGAGACTACAGGCATGTGCCACCATGCCCAGCTAATTTTTCTATATTTTTTTTAGTTGTCCAATTAATTTCTTTCTATTTTTAGTAGAGATGGGGTCTCGCTCTTGCTCAGGCTGGTTTCAAACTCCTGAGCTCAAACGATCTGCCCATCTCGGCCTCCCAGAGAGCTAGGATTACAGGTGTGAGCCACCGCGCCCGGCCAAGCATTACTAATTCTTAAAAAGAACAAGTTTTAGTTGCAAGTTTACCCCTCCATCCCCCTAATCCCTGGAGAGTATTTCTGCCATATGAGCACCCTAGTGTTCATCAGTTAGTACCAATTCGATGGCGAGTACAAGTGGAGCCCATTCTTCAGATCTTGTGGTACCTCACTTTGGGAAAGGCATGCCCCTAACCCTTGCTTGGGTGAGGCAAAGACATAGAGCGTAACCTTAATGTTTGTACCCTCATAATACCCTGAAATAAAAAATAAAATAAAATAAAATAAAAATAAATAATGTTCTTATATATATTTTTATGCAAAAAAAACGAACTTTAAGAGAGAAACATGAGAAAATCTTCATTAACTGAAATAAATTTACAGAAGTAACTACAGCACATAAATTTATAGTCTCTGGAGAATAATTGAAATCCCAAAAATAAATATAGATTTTACTAAAATATTATGAAAATCTTAAAAATATATTTTGATCATTGGAAGTATTCACATAATAAATATTTTTCATTGTACGCAAGTTATTAAATCCAGGGGAAATTTACAACAGTTAAATAATCACACATGGCTTTCCTGGAGAGAGCAACTCTTAATTGAAAATAGGTGATGCATTCCTCTGTTACCTCATTTTCTTTTTCTGGTCCAGAGCTTCTTCATGGCATTTTTCATCTCTGCATTTCTCAGAGTATAGATTAGGGGGTTCAACATAGGGGTGATTACTGTGTAAAACACAGTCAAGGATTTATCAATGGGTAAGGTAGAAGGAGGTCTCACATACATAAAAATACAAGGGACAAAGAAGAGGACCACCACGGTGATGTGGGAGCCACAGGTGGATAAGGCTTTGCGTCTCCCTTCCTGACTAAGATTCTTCAGGGAGTGCAGAATGACCCCATAGGAGATGAGTAAGAGCATAAAGATGACCACACAGATTGCTCCGTCATTGGCAACCACAGTGAGGCCAATAACATAGGTGTCAGTGCAGGCAAGCTTTAATAAGGGGTACATGTCACAGATGAAGTGGTCGATGACATTGGGGCCACAGAAGGGAAGGTTGTATACAAAGAGAAGTTGAACTACTGCATGCACAAAACCTCCAAACCAGGCCAACAACAGGAGCACAACACACGCCCGTTGGTTCATGATCGTTAAATAATGCAGGGGTTTGCAGATGGCCACGTAACGGTCATAGGCCATGACAACCAAAAGTAAAATCTCGGCACCACCAAATAAGTGTCCTATAAAAAGTTGGGTCATGCAGGCTTGGAAGGAAATGGTTTTCTTCTCATAGAGTAAGTCTACAATCATATTCGGGGTAACTGTGGTAGAATAAACAGCATCCATAAATGATAAGTAGCCAAGGAAGAAGTACATAGGGGCATCCAAGGTTGGGCTGACCACCACAGTCACGACAATGAGTAGGTTGCCTACCATCGTCACAATATAGATGAGCAAAAACACAACAAACAATATTTTCTGGCCCTGGAGGCTCTCAGTGAGCCCCAAGAGGACAAACTCAGTCACGTTGTTCCTTTGTTCCATGTGTCCTTCTATGCATTCTTATTTCGGTATTCAGGACAAAATTACCTGAAAATATAATTATCACTAATGACTTCATGAAATTTTAGGATAATTTGTTTATTCATTCAACAAATAGGCATTATGATTTATTGCGTTACAGAACTGTCAGAGATTACAGGAATACATTGTTGATTAAAGCATGGGCCCCAATCTCCACAATCTTACAGACTGATGGAGAGAGAATTAAGTAATTAGAGACATGTGGAAAAAGGACAGATTATTAAATAAGCCAGTCTGCCACCACTAGATTTCTATCTGGAAGCTAATAAAATTAAACATATAGCTAACACCATAAACAAAAATAAAATTAAAATGTGTTAAAGATTTAATGTAAAACTAAAGCAAGATTTACTATATATTTATTTTCAAATTAATAAAGGAAAGAACTTTCTACATTCTATGGATGGAAGAACTTTCTTAAGTAATAATTGAAATCCCAGATAAACATATTTGACAATTCCAAAATTTTTTAAGAATTTGGGACAGGATACTATCAAGTCAATAGAAAAAAATAGTTTGGAGAAAAGATTTACTTTTTAGAAGATATACACAGAATTAATATTTCAAACAGACAAAAATCTCTAAGCAATTAATAAACAAAACACAAACAAACTAACAGCAAAGTGGACAAATGATATAAACCAGCAATTAAAGGAACAGTACATCCAAATGGCCAAAAAAAATGTGATAGGAGGCTGAAGTTTACCTATAAACAGAAAATTTCAAAATAAAAAGCAAATATCACTTTATTTTTTCTTTGTGTGAATTTTTAAAATATCACTTTATATTCATTAGATTGACTAAGAATTTTTAAAAATCATAATAGCCATGAGTGCCACAAACGAAAAGGGCATTTTCTTACACTGTTAGTGAACATGGGAATTTTATATTTTTGGAACACAATTTAACAATCTCAGTTGAAAGTAAAAATACCTTCCAACACAACAATTACACTCTTCAGAATCCATACCATAGATATTAAAGCCCTAGTACACAAGAACATATGCATGGCATGTTTTTGTGCCATTATTTATAATGGCATTAAATAAGAAAAAACAAAAAAAAAGTTAAAGTGAATGCCAATCAAATAGAGAAATGGTTGAATGGAATACAAAATCTATTAAATGGAATAAAGCTATTTAAAAAGAAAAAGAAAATGAGGTAACAGAGCTATGCCAGTACTCTTAGAGATATTCTCACAAGGCACTGTTGAGTAAGAAAGAAATGAACATAAAACTGTGTATAATATGATATTATTATAAAACAAAAATAAAAACACCATACATGTATCCGTTTATTAATCCTCATATATGATTTACATGAACATGGGAAAACATCAAAGGGTTTATATTTTTGTGTTGTAAGCGTGGTTTATATCTGTGCTGGTGATGCAGGCAGAGGCAAGAAGTTGTGTGTGAAACAATGAAAACGTCAGATGGAAGAAATCAAGCCAGAAAAAGGAGGGGAGAGAGGACTTGATACGTGCAAAAAAACTGTATCATAATATCAGTATTCACTAGCCCAGCTGTCTCTTAAAATAATGCTAGTAATGACAACCAGTCACTATCTAAGTCTCTGTTGACAGTCACTTCAATCTGACCTCAGAAATTCTGCACCACCTGCTCTTCACAGTACGCGGACTGTGTGTGTTCCTTACTGTGGCCACCCTCTCTGCTTGTGCATCAGGTCACGTGCTCTTTATTGCTATTAAGTACAGAGTTCCTGCAGTTCTCTCCTCCATTTCCTACTTCATCAATTTTCCTTCCTATATTGCACCTGTCACTATATATATATGGTATACATCCATGTTTTAAAAATCTATTCTTTGACCCCATAGATCCTTCAACCAAGCACCCCAGCTCAATTCTTCGTTCTTCTTTATGAAAATAACTTCATTTTACTACGCCCAATGGTCAATTTCAGTTCTCTTCTTACTCGATCTATCATTCCAAGGAATTCACGTAACAGCTTGCTTACTTACATACCACTTGGATTCTTGAAACTCACTCATTCAACTTCTACAGATGTTGCATCACCTTCTAATTTTTCACATATCAAACAATGTTTAGAAAACACCTCAGTTGGTCCTATCAAGACATTTACAAATGCCTGCATATTAAAATATCCCTCAAAAGTTATACTTGAAATTAGTCTCTAAGAACACTGATATTAAGAAGGTAAATTTATTCTGGATTTTTATAATGTTAAAATACTCAAAACACTATTACAGAATTGAGTCAATTCACATATATCTTAGCAATCATAAAGGACAACTAAGGTGGCTTATTATCAGAATCACTTAGAAGAACTTTTAAAAGACTGTGCATTCCTATACCACCAATGTACTGTTGCATAGTGTAAAGCCGAATTCAGAATTTTAGGTATAAATAAACTTCCTGGGTTATGTGCATAAGGGGACAGTCATTCAGTTCAAGATCTGATTGCAATACTGTACCTTCTCCTTTGTCCTAAAATAACAGCTGTGTACACTGACACCGTCTCTGTGAACACAGACAGCAAAATAACACATGCACCATCACTGGACCTTGAAATGCTCCCATGTGTCCAACTCTCGGCAAGCCTGCAGGAAGTCTGATTCATTCAGATAAAAGTTACCTTTTAAATTTCTTGGATATCTTTAGTAACCTAAAGAAGTCCAAATCTTGATTATGAAGTAATACACCCAAAAATCTTTATTGTTGGCAAGATTTTACCTAATAACAAACAAATTTTAAATAAGCATTTTTCTTTTTTTTTTTTTACTTTTTATGGATATATAATAGTTGTACATATTTATGGGGTACATGTGATATTTTGATACAAGCAGACAATGCATAATGACCAAATCTGGGTAATTAAGATATCCATCAACTCAAACATTTTTCATTTCTTTGCATTGGGAAGAGTCAAAATTCTCTTCTAGCTATTTGAAATATACAATAAGTTATTAACTGTTTTGTACTATTGTGCTATAAAACACTAGATCTTATTATTTATCTCTAACTATATATTTTTTTTTACCCATTGAACAACTTCTTTTCATCCCCCCTCCCTACTACCTTTCCCAGACTCTGGGAACCACAATGCTACTCACTACCTCCATGAGATCAACTTATTTAGCTACCACATATAAGCAAGAAGATGTGATATGTGTCTTTCTGCACCTCGCTTATTTCACTTAACATACTGTCTTCCGGTTCTATCCATGCCTCTGTGTATGACAGGATCTCATTCTTTTTATGGAGATACCATCTCACCCCAATTGAAACAGCTATTGGCAAAAATATGGAAAATAACATGCTGGCAAGGACGTGGAAAGGGGAATGCTCGTACACAGTGGGAATGTAAATTAGTACAGGCACTATGGAAAACAGATGGAGCTTCTGCAAAAAACTAAAAATAAAGTTACTGTATGATTCAGCAATCCCATTGCTGGGTGTACATCCAAAAGAAAGGAAATAAGTACCTCTAAGAGTTACATACATTCCCATATTTATTGCAGCACTATTCACAACAGCCATCAAAGGATAAATGGATTAAATAAGCATTTTGAAGTTAAAGGAAAAGTCAATTTTGTGGGAAAGAGAATTGTGAATTAAGATAAATATTTGCAATTTATTTTTTATACCAATAAAAATGAAATAATGAAGCCCTGTGATTCCCAGTCAGTTCTACTGACCTGTCTTCATACAGCAGAGTTGAATTTTGGGTAGTCTGAAGGATGGGGAGTAATTTTGATCCTTGTATTATCATGTTTTGAGTCCATCACTTCAATTCCTAAGAAAGCCAATCGTGAATACTGATGCAGACAAGCACTCTCTGAGCTAAGGGGAAAAGTCTATGGATACTTTATCGACATTTTGAACTACAGCACATATTGTTGAATCATTCAATCGGTGCATCTCCAAGGGTGATTCTTCTCTAATTACATTCATTGGGACCTTTATCACTATTCTGTATGTAGACTCTGTATCTCCAGAGATGCCACAAGGGTAATAACTATGTATAACAGGACCTACAGAACCATGCCCACTGGGGAAAAATTGCAAAGAACAGCTTAAGGGCAAATCATCAAAAGGGAAAAGTCCAATCTAGGCAGAAATGAAATATCTAAAATCTCTCTTATTTAAATGATAATCTGCAAAATAGGCAAATCTGTTAGATGTGTAATCACAGACAAGTTTTAATAATGGGTGCATGTCACATTAATAAAATGATCAGTGACATCGGGGCCACATAATGGAAGCCCATAAATAGTGCCAAATTGAATTAGTAAGTGCAGAAATCCTCCAATACAGGACACTATCAGCAACACACCGTACCCCCATTGCCTCATGATAACCAAATAATGCAAGGGCTTACAGATGGCCATATGGTGGTCACAGGCCATCACCCAAAGCAGATAGACATCTGACACATCAAAAAGTGCTCTGTAAAGAGCTGGATGCTGAGGCATACAAAATGAGAGAGATATAGTATTTTTCCCAAAGAACAAGTCTGAAATCTAACTGGAAGAAATGGATGAAGAATAAGCAATAAACTAGCAAGAATGGATTACATGGGCAAGCCCAGGATCTTACTGACAGTCACAGCCATAACAATGAGCGGGTTGCTCACCATGGTCAGAATGTAGAAGAGCAAGAACAGAATAAAAAAGGACTTTTTGCTCCTTTGGATTCTATGTGAGGCCCAAGAGGACAAAGTAAGTTACACTGGTCATTGCTTCCATCTATTCTTTACAGGTGCTAACTTCAAATTGTAGAAGCAGTTTACCCATAAAGAAGGTGGTGGAGGACTTTAAATGCTTTATAATCTCTTTTATTCATTCATTCAATTTTTAAAAACTGCATGGAGTATCTATTTATGTCAAATCTGTCATAGACATCAGAATTACCAAGTTAAAAAGGACATGGTTCCCTACCCTCAGTGATTTGATACATAATGATGGAATTCATTACAGACTGGGCACAGTGGCTCATGCCTGTGATCCCAGCACTTTGGAGGCTAAGGTGGGACGATTGCTTGAGGCCAGGAGTTCAAGACCAGCCAGGACAACACACAGAGACTTTGTCTCTACAAAAAATTTAAAAATTAACAGGGCATGGTGACATGCACCTGTAGTCCCTGCTACTTAGAAAGGCTGAGGCAGAAGGATCACTTGAGCCCAGGAGTTTGAGGTTGCAGTGAGCTATGATTGGGACCCTGCACTCTAGGCAGGGTGACAGAGTTAGACTCTGTGTCTATTAAAAAAAAAAAAAATACAGACCAATGTAACAAATGCCATGAATATTCTCAAAATGCTAAGGATCACGGTGTAGGAATATATAAATCAAACTGTAATCAGAGAAGTCAAAGAACAAAAGAAGATGGGAAGGGAAATATATATTTCATAAAAAGGTGAATCATGAGAGAAACATAGATCGGGTGAGGGTCAGAAGGAAGGGTGCCTGGAACTACAGGAGACTCCACGGGAAGACGTTGCAGAGGAGAACTGGAAGGAGAAAGGTCACAAGAGGCTTGGAGACCAGCGACAAGGGTGGGTGGAGCGGTTAACTTCCCCCTCCCTGCATCTCGGACTGCTGGTGGGCTCCTGAGCAGTTGGAGAGACCTGCCGACACCAGCCCAGAGATGGCCACCGCCACTGAGCTGTGAGCCTCTTGCAGACAGTGTGCCAGGCTCCCAGCTCTCTCAAGGTAACTTCCTTTCATACCTACTATTATTTAACAGATATTTATTTAGCACTTACTACTACCAAATAAGTGATATGAATATAATGATTCTCAAAATCTTTCCCAGCTCTGACTTCCTGATCTGACTATTTCTCAATATTCCACTGCCACTGTGCTTATTTAAGCCACCATCATCTCATGCCTTTACTAAAATAGCCTTTATGCTGGCCTTTTTCCAAACACTCTTGTTATCTCTTCAGTCTTTTCAACATGTTGCAGCATCCTTTAAAAATATAAATTGAACAGTGACACTTCACATTCCTTAAAATCTTCCAATCACTCCCCATGACAATTAGGATAAAATTTTAACATGAGGTTTGCAATTCTGTTGAACCTGACTCCCACCTGTACTCCAGTCTCACCTGGCCCCATTTTTTGGATTTCATCCCATTTTTCAGCTGTAAAAGCATTACACTCCTTTGCCACTCAGGATCATTTTGTGTGCTGCTCTCTAAGTCCACACAACT
>CAUYSK010096835.1:0-14195 GCA_963575035.1 Avahi laniger | reverse complement strand
TCTCTCACGCACGCGCACACACACACACATCCCGCCTTTGCACTAATGAGCATTTACCCTTCATCAAATGAGAAATAGTCAAGTCTCTCAATTTTTTTAGTTCTTTCACCATACTGTCAGGTAGGAAGGTAAGCTGATGTGAACACTAATAAAATTTTGTTGCTATTTCAGAGGATGTGAGAAATTAACTTTTCTATTTAAAAGGTTCTCAATTCAGAATCTGGTGCCATATTCCAAAATAGAATTAAGACTGAGTATTTTTTTAAAAAATGAAAAAAACTAAAAGAACATAAAATTGACAAGTAAAATCCTGAGGTAAGATTTCAAAGTGTAGAAATGATAAAAAGAATTACAAAGTAAAAAGATATGACTTTTAGAAAAATAAAACCTTTCTAGTAAGACATATATAACCAAAATTGAAAGATAACACCAAAACCAACCCAATTTAAATGTCTCAATATTTACGGTTTAGGAACAGAAATAAGTAAATGGGGTAGGGAGGATTTTATAATCTAAATCTTAGTATCAATGCTTTAAGATTAGAAGTGTAAAATTATTTTAATAAGTTAATTAAATTTTAGAATATCAAAATCCAAGGAGGACTTTTTTAAAACGAACATCTATAAAACTTAAGATAGTTTTCATGGAGAAAAATTCCCATATCTCAGCAGTAGGAAGATTTTTCATATGTAATCTATTCTTATTTGCTGGCTTCAAAATATAATAGTCAATTCATTTATAAAAGAAAAATAGAGTACAAATACAACATTATTGAAACTCAATGTGCATGTGTACATATGCATATTTTGTGTTAGCTATTTATTTTTCGTCCCTTTCTCTTCAAAATATTTTGTAGATTCTCCTGATAGACATCCAAATTGGCTAATAAAGTTTCTTTCACATTTCCTACTAATGTTATGTAGGAATTACTAATGAAATAACCAAAAAGTAAACAGATGGGAAAAAAAGGGAAGGGTTTGAATGATCTAAGTCAAGAAGTAGTTATATGCAGTCTGTTATGAACCTCCACAAGAAATTACTTACATCTGCTTAAAAAGTTGTCAATATTTTTGTTTTTTCTTAAGGCAGGAAAATCCAGATCATATACCAAAGCATCCAATCCATCCTAAAGAAACAAACAGACAGTTAGTTTTTTGGCTCACATTATGATCACTTTACTTTTTTATGAGTAAAGAATAAAACAGGCTTTAATATTTAATTTCCCCTCTATAACACATCTTGCGTACAGTTAACACCTCTCTAAGGTTACATGAGTGGTAGGAGAAGAGTTGTTTTTATTTCATATATAGATTTTTTTACTTTCTGCCAGGCACAGGACCAGGAAAATTACCACAAATTGGCCAAAAGTGATTTCAATTCATGCACTTTCCCCTCATAAAAGCATGAAATTTTACTTCTCATTTCCCCTTACTACTGCATTTATCTTCATTTCACAGATACTCATCCAGAAACCTAGATTTGTGTCTACAGATATTTTACAAGGTAACAGCTAAATAATAGTTAATAAACATGAAGTTTAATATAAATAAAATAAATTCTCCATAATCACAAATGTAAGTCACGTACATTTTTAATTATAAAAATAATCATATTTTTATAATTTTTCATAGGGTTTTTCATAGGGTCCTCTTTCTTTCTTTGAGACACTTTCTAGGGCAACCAGTAGTAAAGGATAAACATGAGCTTTTTTGCTTTTAAGTGGATATTTATCTCAGCAAGTTCAGAGCAATGTCAAGGTGTACCAATCAGTGTTGAAGTGGGAAGGCATCTATTCAGACTGTATCTTGCCATATGACAAGAGCAAGAGGAACATCCATGTAATACAAAGCAATCTTCATTACTAAGTGTCACTCTTTTGCAAATACTGTTTCTATCACTGAACAGCACAGCACTATGGAGAAGAGTGATTTTTGAGTAATGCTTGATAATGTAATAAATTCCATATAGGTCAAAAGAGTCAACCATGAAAAACAATCAAGGAAAAGCATTTTTAAAAATAGTATATTTACATGTTACTGTTGGGAGGACAAGTCACATATCCTTTCTAAGCCTCGGTTTCTTTTTTGTAAAATGAGGATGACGACTACCCACCTATAACTCATAACAGATTTGAGAATATAAAATGAGTTAAGTATGTGAAGTGTTTGGTCCTTAATAGTCCCACTTCCCTCTCTTTCTTACATTTCTGTCGCTGACATTTGAAAGCTCCACAAGGTAGTCTTCATGTTGATACAAACCACATAAACAGAAAATAGACATCTTAGTCATGCGGGCATAAAACCATAACAGTAATTCTCAGGTCACAATGTTAAATCCTTTCCCAATGCAGTACTCCCAAGGACATTTTTTTTTTTTAAACATATGGGCATCTGACTTTTGCATGACTATAGTACTCAATCAGGCACTGTGGGCCAAGCACAGGAGTTCACACCTGCAATCCCAGTGCTTTGGGAGGTGGAGGCAGAGAACTGCTTGAGGCCAGCAGTTCAAGACCCCATCTCTACAAAAAATTAAAATATTAGCTGGGCAGGGTGGCACATGCCTCTGGTCCCAGCTACTTGGGAGGCTGAAGTAGGAGGATCCCTTGAGTCCAGAAGTTCAAGGTTATAGTGAGCTATGATAGCACCACTGGGGCCAACTGATGTCAAAAAAATTACAATTTTAAAATTTTTTGCTACTAATAGCTGAAAACTGGCAGACTGGTTGTAGTAGTAGTATTTTCGAAGAAGCTAATCACATTAAGAGAAGTATTCTTACATATACACCCAAAGGCAGACATAATTAATTACAAGTGTAACATTTTACAATAATCTCTAAAGCATAAAAATTTTACATTTCCTGAGAAACACTGATATGTGGGGAGGAGGGCAGTTGTGTTACCTCACAAGAGAGATAAAGAAAAAGAGTGGAAAAAAATTATTCAACTGAACACTGCTGCAAACTTTAGTTTTCTGGAGAGTTCTGAATTACAAAAATAAGAGTTTCGTATAAAACACCACTCAGGATTAAATCCATTAGTAATAACACGTGTTATAAAGTATGAGAATGATATGGCACTAGGAAAGCCGGTACACTATCATAAGAAACATTCTTCTTTAAGTAAATTTTCAAAATCTAAATAGTTACTATTCAAAACCTAATAGAAATATTTTTGGACAAACTACAAAAAAAAAAAAAAAATCCATTGAAACTATGGCAGCAAAACCAGAGCTTCTGAAAACCAAACTATGTCTAAAATAGGCTGACCACTGATACTACAAGAATACTGCCAAATTTTGGTAATAGAGGATGAACCATTTAAACAAAATATTTTTGGTATAAGTAGCAGAATGGTGTTTTAAATAAATTCCTTCACTAAATAAAGAAGTAAGGAATTTCTCAAAATTAAGCAAATGGAAACAATTTCCTTAGAGAATTTTAACAAACTACTATTAAATACAATTTAAATCTGGTTAACCAGTATGACACCCATGGCAATGCTCCCCAGAACAATTAAAGTCAAAAAATAAATAAATAATGCTCCCCAGAACAATTATAGTCAAAAATTAAATAAACAGGTCACATGCAGTGGCTTACACCTGTAATGCCACCACTTTGGGAGGCCAAGATGGGAAGATAGCTTGAGGCCAGCAGTTCAAGACCAGCATGGACAACACAGTGAGACCCCCTCCCTATAAAATATAGAAAAATTAGCCAGGAGTGGTGGTGCCTGCCTGCAGTCCCAGCTACTCGGGAGGGGGAAGCAGGAGGGTCGCTTGAGCCCAGGAGTGTGAGGCTGCAGTGAGCTATGATTGCACCACTGCACTCCAGCCTTGGCAACAGAGCGAGACCCCGTTTATATGTGTATACACGCGCACACACATACATACACACACACAGTGTTCTGAATTATTTAGTACAACAAACAATGGCTCTTCCCAATCAGTCTCCAACCATACCTTTCCAGCCTCATTTTCTCTACATGCCTACAGCTAGGTTTGAACCACAGAGTGCTACTAGTCATTTCCCAAATAAGCCATGCTTACTCTACCCCACTGTCTTTATACCTGCTCTGTTTCTCTAGCTGGAATGTGAACATTTTTATATTCAGACCGTCTCAGATGTCCCTTTGTGCTGCCTTGCCCAACATCCTGAGACAATGTTAACAGTGACATCTTTTGTGCTTGCCATTACAGAAATTATTATATTTAATTGCTACGTTATAATTACTTATTTATAAATCTCTCTCCTCCTCTGTAGGGGAAAAAATACTTTCTGTCTCTGGAAGTTCAGAGGTCAGTAGACAGAAAAAGTAAATACAAGATACCAAGAGTTATACGTAGGCACTACATAGAGAAAGGACTGTTTGGAGCTTCACAGAGGAGATGAAATTTGAGCTGAACCTTATAAGAATAGAATTTAGAAGGAATACAATGGAGATAGGGAAGGCAATCTAGAGAGAAGAAAAGCAAGGGGAATTCAGAGAATGAGAACAGAATGCTCCAGATTGGAAACGGTAAGAAAAAGGAGGTGCAGGAGACAAAGTTGTGAAGACGGGTTAGGGAACGTTAAACGTATAACATACCAAGCTCAGATTCTGCGTATTTATCTTCTGATATCCATTTGGAACCACAAGAATTTGGGGGAGAAAGGAGAATGGCATGACTGATTTTTATTTTAGTAAAGTCTGGCCACGATAAAGACAATGAATTAAAAGCAGAAGAGATAGGTGAAAAAGAGAGTAATCAGGAGGATACTGTGGTAATACAAGCAAAAGAGGATGAAAGACGGAACTAAACTAAGGAAACAAGAATGAGCATTAGAAGCAAAAGGATCTGATGAGTAACTGAAAGAGGGCAAGGAAGGGTTAAGAATGGTCATATATCCTCTGGTTTATGTGAGCAGATAGTGACTTCATTAACCAAGGCGGAGAATACAATTTGGAGAGAGAAGATAAATGTTTTAGACATTGTAAATTTGAAGTTCCTGTGGGACATCATTTTATGAATAACTAGATGGCAGCTGAAAATATGAGTTCGACAGAGACTGGGACTATGATGTAGATCTGGGAGTCATGAGAGCACACTTAAGTCCATGAGAACAAATGCAATTACAAGAAATGGATGGGGGGTGTTGAACACAGGCAGAATAGAAAAAAAGTGAAGAATAGAACTCTGAGAAACACTGACATTGAAGAGGTAAATACAGCAAAAATGGTTGATAAGTACATAGAGAAGAAAAGAAGGAAGATAAAACAGCATCATGAAAGCCAAAGTAACTCTCAGAAGGAACTTAAGAGCAGAAATGCCTTAAGAAAAAACTTTAAATGCCACAGAGAGGTCATATAGAATGAAGTATGCAAAAGAAGTCAAATCATTTGTAATCAAAACATCACTGATGATAGTTACACAGCAATGTAATCACTTAATGACTGTGTATGTGAATGAACTATATGTTTAGAAATAAATGGTAAGTTTTATGTTTTTTATATATATATATTGCCATAATTTTTTTTAACAGTCACTATCAGATGTCAGCAAACCGGTGGACTAGGAAGCTCCAAGCTCTCCTTCATCCACAGAAACATCAAAAACAACACCAATAACAAAAAGCTATCTGAACAAACTTTGCAGAAGTTCTGAAAAACAAAGGTTTACAGCAAACAAGCAAATGTTCCAATCAAGTGAAAGCCATCTCAAATGGGAGGAAAGTTTTTTAGAAGTTTACTTGCTCTTCTCCCACCCTCCCCCACGGTAAGGACAATCTTAGTCTTGAGGAGGCCGTAGACTGGTTCCCACTCTTCCACACCTTGAATCCAAGAGCACAGGGTAAGACCATATTGTGTATGTCTATTCTAATCTGTCTGGGAGACACCTGAAGGACTAAGGCAAGAATCTTGTCTCTATTACACATAACTTGGAATACAGGCAGGAAAAGTAGTGGGCACTGCTCATAAAAGTTACAAGGAAGTTTACAAGATCTACTGACATCTGAGGCAAGAGATTGGGGAGGTGGGAGGCTTACAGGTACAACACATACAACAGACCATCCAGGTCCAGAGGAGAAGCTGGGGGGAGACTCTTTGGGAAATCAGATCATTCAAAAGCAGCCCTGTATACAGTGAATTTTAAAAGCTACATGCAAGCCCAGGTCAAAAAACATGCTAAGAAAAATCCTGAGAAGACCCTAGGCTTTCTTCTCACACTGATTCTAAAACTCAGAGCAAGCCTAGTTAAGTGGCGAAAGAATGCCCCAGTACAGACCAAATCTGTTTAAGGTGTTTTTAGTGTGTGTCTCAGCATCTGACAGTCAATAAAATTGCTGTCCAAACAAACATTAGCTGAACACAAGCTAGAAGAACTGAAACACTAGTAATTACCCAGAAAAGGAATAACTTTTACAAAAATGATTTGGAAAAGTCTCAAAACAAATCGACTACTACAGCCACTAACAAAAAAACAAAACAGAAAACTCAGCAAATCCTAGAAAATAGAGAAAACCTGATTTCCAAAGTTACCACTTTATAACAATTAAATGGCCAATTTTCAATAAAGAAATCACAAGTTATACAAAGGAACAGAAAAACATGGCTCATTCAGAGGAATAAAACAATGAACAGAAACCATTCCCAAGGAAGCCTAGACACTGGACTTACTAGATAAAGACATTAAAAACTGTCTTAACTATGTTCAAAGAGCTAAAGGAAAATACAGAAAATGAACTAAGGGAAACCAGGAAAATTATATATGAGCAAAGTTAAAATATTAACAAAGAGAAAGAAATTATAGAAAGGAACCAAAAAAATTCTGGAGCTAAAACTACTTTAACTATAAATAGATTAAACTCTCCATTCAAAAGACAGAGATTGACAAAATGGATTTAAAAAAAAAAAACACAGGAAACAATTATATGAGACTATAAGAGATTCATTTCAGGCCTAAAGACACAATAGTTTAAAAGTAAAAGGATGGAAAAAAATATTCCATGCAAATAGTAAACAAAAAAGAACTGAGGTATGTAAACTAATCAGACAAAATTGACTTTAACTAAAACAAAATGGCTAAGAGACAAAAAAGGACACTGCATATTGATAAAAGGATTAATTCGCCAAGAAGATATAATTACAAATGTGTACAAATCAAACATATAAGTTTGATATATAAATATATAAGAGCCCCAATATATGAGGCAAACATTCACAGAATTGGAGAGGGAAATACAGTTCTACAAATAGTTAAAGACTTCAATAACCCACTTTCAATAATGAATAGAACCAGAAAGAAGATTAATGAGGAAACAGAGGACGTGAAGAACACTATGAACCAACTGGACCTAACAGATAAATACAGAACACTCCACCCAGTAACAGAATACACATTTTTCTCAAGTATGCATGGAACATTCTCCAGAACAGACCATATGTCAGGCCACAAAACAAGTCTTAATAACTTTTAAAAGACTGAAATCTCACAAAGTATCTTTTCCAATCACAATGGAATGAAAGCACTATTCCACAGGATGCAGCAGAATCAGTATTAAGAGGGATATTTACAGCTGTAAATATTTACATTAAAAAAAGAAAAAAAAATCTCAAAATCAATAAAAATAACCTAACTTTACACTGTAAAGAACTAGAAAAAGAAAAGCCAACTAAACCCAAAGCTAGAAAAAGGAAAGAATAAAGATTAGAGTGAAGATAAAACAAAATAGTGAATACAAAAACAGAGAAAACTAGTGAAACCAAAAGTTGGACTTTTGAAAATATCAACCAAATTGACCTACCTTTAGCTAAGCTGACTAAAGAAAAAAGAGAGAAGACTCAAATTTCTAATTTCAGAAATGAAAATGAGGATACCACTACCAGTTCTACAGAAATAAAAATAATTATAATAGAAAACTATTAACATCTGTACACCAAAAAATTGGATAACTTAAATAAAATGGATAAATTCCTAGAAGCATACGATCTGCCAAAACTGAATCATGAAGAAACAGGAAATCTGAATACATCAATTACTAACAAGGGGATTGAACTGGTAATGATAAACCTCCCAACAAAGACAATTCCTGGGCCAGATGAATTCTACCAAACATTTAAAGAAGAATTAACAATAGTCCTTTTTTCAAACTTTTCCAAAAAACTGAAGAAGAGTAAATACTTCCTAACTCATTCTATAATGCCAACAATGCACTGATATCAAAACCAAAAATATCACCAAAAAATTACATATTATAAGCTATGAAACATGAATAAGACATTAAAATGCCCAACAAAATACTAGCAAATAGAATATAGTTGCATATAAAAAGAATTATACACTAGGAACGAAGTGGGATTTATATCAGGATTGCAAAGTTGATTTAACATACAAAAATCTATATATCTGATAGCAGTTATTACCTACAATATGTAAAGAGCTCCTAAAACTCACAACAAATAAACAAACAACCCAATTAAAAATCAGGCAAAAACCTAAAGAGACATTTCTCCAAAGACAGAGATGGCTGATAAGCACGTGAAAAGCTGCTTAGTATCATGAATCAGTAGGGAAATGCAAATCAAAACAATAATGCAATGTCACTTCACACCCACTAAGATAGCTATTATTAAATCAGAAATGAACAAGTGCTGGAGAAGATGTGGAGAAACTGGAACCCTTGTGCACTGTTGGTGGGAATGTAAAATGGTGTAGTTGCTATGGAAAACAGTACTGTCAGTTTCTCAAAAAATTAAACATAGGATTATGTTTAATTGATCCAGCAATTCCATTTCTGGGTATATACCCAAAAGAATTGAAAGCAGGGACTTGAACAGATATTTGTACACCAGTGTTCACAGCAGTATTACTCAAAACAGCCACAAGATGGAAACAATGCAAATGGCCACCAACTGATGAACAGATAAACAAAAGGTGGTATAAACATACAATGGAATATCATTCAGTCCTTTTTTTTTTTTTTTTTTTGTAGAGACAGGGTCTCACTATGTTGCCCAGGCTGTGTCAAACACTGGGCCTCACGCAATCCTCCCACCTCAAGTGCTGGGATTACAGGTGTGAGCCACTGCACCAACCTCAGCCTTAAAAAAAGAAATGCTAATACATGCTACAACATAGATGAACCTTGAAAATCTTTTGTTAAATGAAATAAGCCAGATACAGAAGAACAAATACTGTATGATTCTACTTATACACAGTACCTAGAAATGGCAAATTTATAGAAACAGTAGAACAGAGGCTGTGCTGGAGGGACAGGGAATAAGAGTGTTACTGTTTAACAGATACACAATTTGGGATGATGATGAGATCTACAAAAGGATTGTGATGATAACACAACACTGCAAATGTACTTAACACTTCTGAATTGTACATTTATGAAGGGTTAAAATGGAGCCAGATGTGGTAGCAGGCACCTGTAATTCCAGCTACTTGGGAGGCAGAGAGCGGGAGGACTGCTTGAGCCCGTGAGTTCATGACCAGCTTGGGCAACACGTTAATAGCAAAACCTCAACTCAAAAAAAAAAAAAAAAACCAAAAAATCAAAAGGTTAGAATGGCAAATTTCATCAGCGTACAAAGGGCATATACCAGCTTATAGTGGGCAGAAAAGTGAATGTTAAATGAAGAAATGAGAAAATTAGCCAAAAGAAACGAGAAAGATTAGAAGCTTTTGTGAATTAGAATCTAAACTTAATGAAATATTTTTAGGTAGGAAAAATATTTTTATAGAAGGTAAAGTGATTGAACAAAATCCCAAAAGATATAAGGGAGAACAGGATCAAGGTACCAAGTTGAGACATTAACCTTGTAAAATGGGAGAATACTTCTGTATAAATGGTATCGTGTCTCATATTCCAAGCTAAAATACTTAATACTCATGTGACCTTGAACAAGTTATTTAATCCATCACCACCTCAGTGTTCTCTTCTGTAAAAACAAGGATAATAACAGTAACTTCCACATGGAGCTGTTGTAAAAAAAACAAAAATGACATTCTAATGAGTCATAAAAACATATTCAAAGAGGATTTCCCTCCTATTGCCTTAAAAGTTTACAGGTATAGGTGAACTCAAGCTAGGTTTTCTCCAGGCATGAATAACTGAAGAAGTTCAGATTCTGTTTGGGAAGAGAGTTTGCTGTTTCTCAAATTATTCTTTTAAGTATCTAATTCATTTCTTTGGAGAAAAATAAATAGATGTCATACATTCTTTAGTTATTAATAGTAGTAGTATAAAAGCAAATTTTAAAAACTCATCTGTTACTTTTAATTTTTTAAAAATTTTTTAGCTTTCTCCCCACCCCCCTCTAATTGTTCCCTTCTTAAGATTCTTACACAAATTTTCATATGATCAGATCTTGATTATAGAAAAAAAAAATGAAGAGAGGCAGGGATCTCTGGAATCCTAACAAAAGATTTTACATTTGTATCACTGAATGCTCAGAAGACAAATGAGAAAGATAAAGAGAATGGGGCTAAAAAGGACTAAAATAAATGATGGCTAAAAATTTACCAAATTTGGCAAAAGACACAAACCTACAGATGGAAGAAGCTTACATCAAACAGGACATATCCACAGAAATTCAAGCCAACAAAAGAACTGTCAAACCACAATTCTTTATCTACTGAAAAAAATCAAGACATTCTCAGATGATGGAAAACTAAGAGATCTGTTACCAGGAGATCTATCCTAAAATAATGGTTAAAAGAAATTTTCTATACGGAGAGAAAATGATGAAAGAAAGAAATCTGGTATATCAGAAAGGAGGAATAAAAAGAGTAAAAATAGGGAGAAATACATTTTTCTTCTCTTGAAAGTTAAAGCAAAAACTGTAATATTGCCTGGCTGTTTCTCAAGGCATGTACGGAGATATTAAAGATAAATATATAATAAACAAGAAGGGTAAAGTGACGTAAAGGTGGTAAAATTTCTACCCTTCACTTCAACTAGTAAAATGTCAACACCAATATAATGTGATGGTTTGTATATCTAATTTAATATCTACAATAACCAATAAAAAAGCTACACAAAGGTATATACACAAAACACAATAAGGATAAATAAATTGGAATTATAATAAGTGTTCAAGTAGCCACAGGAAGGTAAAAAAAGGGACACAAACAAAAAACAGGGAGGAAAAAACAGAAAACAAAAAATAAAACAGCTTATTTAAACCCTGACATAATAATAATTACATTAAATGTAAATGATCTAAACAACAAATTATTAATAAAAGACAGACTGGTGCCCGGTACACTAGCTTGCACCTGTAGTCCCAGCTACTCAGAAGACTGAGGAAAGAGGATCACTAGAGCCCAAAAGTTTGATGCTGCAGTGAGCTATGACCATGTCACTGCACTTCAGCCCAGCAACCGAATGAGACCCCACAAAAAAAAAAGAGAGACAGACAGAATGACCCTTCCACAGATAAGAAATTCACATTAAATGTAACCATATAGGTAGGTTGAAAGTAAAAGGATGGGAATGATACACCATGCAAACATTTTATTACTGTTTTTTTAAGAGACAGGGTCTCCTTCTGTCACCCAAGATGGAGTGCAGTGGTGCGATCATAGCTCACTGCAACCTGGAAGCACTGGGCTCCAGAAATCCTCCCACCTCAGCATTCTGAGTAGCTGAGACTACAGGCACACCACATTTGGCTATTTTTAAATTTTTTATAGAGATGGGCTCTCACCATGTTGCCTAAGCTGATCTCAAACTCCTGGCCTCAAGCAATCCTCATTTTGGCCCCCCAAAGTGCAAGGATTACAGGAGTGAGCCACCACACCCAGTCCCCATGCAAATATTAATCAAAAGAAAGCTGGAGTAGTTATATTAGGATCAGACAAAGCAAACTTTAGAGCAAAGAAAATTGCCAGAGACAGAATGGAAAATTACATGATGATAAAATAGTCAATCCACCAAGACAACATAGCAGTCTTGAATGGGTATGTTTCGAACAACACAACTACCAAACAAGTAAAGCAAAACCTGATAGAAATGAAAACGAAAATAGATAAATCCACAGTTTTAGTTGGCAACTTGAACACTCCTCTCAACAACTGATAGAACTAGGCAGAAAATCAGCAGAGAAGAACTCAACACCATTAATCAACGGGATCTAACTGACATTTATAGAACATTCCACTCAACAATAGCAGAATACACATTCTTTACAAGTGCTCATGGAACAATTACCAAGACAGATTGTATCCTGAGCCATAACTCAAACCTCAGGAAATTTAAAAGAATTAAAATCATAGAGTGTGTTCGCTGATCAAACAACATACAAATAATAATAAATAACAGAAAGATAGTGGGGAAATCTCCAAACACTTGGAAACTAAAGAATAATCCATGGTTCAAAGAGAAAGTCTCAAGGGAAATAAAAATATACATTGAACTAAATGAAAATGAAAATACAACATATCAAAATTTTTGGAATGCAGCTAAATCAGTGCTGAAAGGAATAGCACTGATGTATAGGACTAAATGCTTGTATTAGAAGAGAGCAATGATTTTGAATCAATAATCTAAGTTTCTTTCTCAAGAAACTAGAAAAAGAACAGTAAAATAAACCAAAAGCAAACATAAAAGAGCAAACAATAAAGGTAAAAACAAAAATCAATAAAATTTAAACAGAAAAACAATAACAAAAACTCAATGAAGCAAAAGCTGGTCCTTTGACAATACCAATCAAATTGACAAACTTCTAGCAAGATTAACAAAGAAAAATAGATGACACAAATTACCAATATCGAAAACGAAACAGGTATTATCACTGAAGATCCTGAAAATATACAAAGGGTAGTAAGAGAATATCATGAAAACCTCTACACACAAATTTGATAACTTCGATGAAATACACAATTCCTTAAAAAGTACAAACTAACCCAACATGAATTAAGATAATTTCAATAGTACTATTAATTAATAATGTAAACCCTACCAAAAAAGAAATCTCCACGGCCAGATGGTTTCTCTGGAGAACTCTACCAGATGTTTAAAGAAGAATTAACATCAATTCTATACAATGGCTACCAGAATATAGAAAAGGGCGGAACACTTTTCCAATTCATTTTATGCTGCCAATAATACCCTGATATCAAAGACAGATAAATTCAGTGTAAAAGAAGAAAACTACATACCAGTATCTTTCATGAATATACACAACAAAGCTTCTTCACAAAATATTAGCAAACACAATTCAGCAAAGTATAAAAAGAATTATACACCATAACTAGCTAGGGTTTATTCCAAAGATGCAAGACTTTTTCAATACTCACAAAAATCAACAGGCTAAAGAAGAAATATCACATGGTGTTCTATAGAGAGCAGAAAAAGTACATGACAAAATCCAACACCCATTCATGAGAAAAACTCTCAGAAAACTAGGAGTAAAGGGGAACTTCCTCAACTTCATAAAGAACATCTACAAAAAACGTATAACAAACTCACTTAAAGATTGAAGGTTTTCCCTCAAATATCAAGAACAAGGCAAAGATGTCCTCTCTCATCCATTCTTATTCAATACAGTATTGAAACCTATAACCAACTCAGTAAAGCAAATAAAATAAAAGGCATACGGATTAGAAAGGAAAAACAAAATTGTCCATATTTGCAGATGATCTGATTGTTCAGAAAAATCCCAAAGAAGTTACAAAAACCAAAACAAACACTTGGAACTACTAAGTGAGTTCTGCGAGATTGTAACGTCATAAGATCAACATGCAAAAATCAATTGTATTTCTAAACATTAACAATGAACGTTAAGAGATAAAAATTAAAAATACAATGCCATTTACCTTTGCTCAAAATAAAAGGGACTACTTAGGTATAAATTTAACAAAATATATATAGGACTTACGGTGAAAACCACAAAACACTGATGAAATAAATATAAAAGATTTAAATAAACAGGAGAATAAATATGGTGTTCATGGTTTAGAAGACTAAACACAATAAAGATGTCAATTCTCCCAAAATTGACATATAGGTTAATGCAGTTCCTATCAAATCCTAGCAAGAGTTTTGTAGATACAGGAAAGATTATTGTGAAATTCATATGGAAGACAAAGGAACTCAAATACCAAAAATAAATTTCAAAAATATGAATTACGTGGGAGAAATCACTTTACCCAATTTTAAGACTTATTAAATAGCTATTATAATCAAATGTGCTATTTATTCATGGA
>CAUYSK010096833.1:0-28611 GCA_963575035.1 Avahi laniger | reverse complement strand
TTTTTTCCACAAAAAAAAAAAATACCACAAAACATAACCTCTTTTAATTTTTTTTAAAAAAAAAAAAAAAAAAAAAAAAAAAAAAAAAAAAAAGAAATTTTATGCTCGCAGTTACATTTTCATGTTATCAGTTTTGGACTGAAAAGGATCATGCTATAAAACCAGTTAGAGAGGAAAGAATGATTTGGAGCTACGTATGTCTTTTGGATTCCCTGAAATAGAAATCTCCCTGAAATGTCCTCCCCATAAAAAAATACAATGACAAGAAGATAAATGAGCTGGTGTCTTGCAGGTGGTGCACCAGGTCTCTTAGAGGAAAGAACAACGTAAAGAAAACACGAGTGCTGCAGTCCGGGCAGTCCGACGCGGCAGCACGCACATTGCTCTCTAGGCTCTTGGTGAGGTTTGTTCATTGGGGGAGCTTTTCTTTTTTCTTACAGGGTGATTAATTTTCCTCCTACTCTGCCTTGTTGGAATTCCTGCCGTAAATGATGATTGTCTGATGCAACCTTAGTCTTTCTTATGCATGGAGGACATGTCCACGGGTCACCGGATCCAGCCACATGTCCCCTGACAGGACCATCCGCAACACTGTGGGACCGAGGTACCCTCATTTTCTTTGTAAAAGCCAGATGAAAAAGGAGCATCACTAACGGAACACCCATTCCAGGTCTGAAACATCTTTCCTCTCTGAAACATTCTTCCTTCTGTCTAAACCATTGCAGTCTTGTTGGCTCCAAATGAATTTGAATAGAATGGAAAGTCCACTGAGAATCAGTCTTTCTATAACACTCAAGCCAGACATTGTGCAGAAGAATCCCTTGGAAGCTTCAGCTGTTCTGAAATAACTTGACTATAGAAATACAGAAGAGTCCCAACACAGTTGATCGTGTCCAGAGTGTTGTGTGTGTGTGTGGGCGAGGGATCTCTGCAAGACACTTCAGCATGCATTCTCAAATGGAAGTGTGCAGGGGAGAGCAACCACACTTAAGACAGACACTGATGGAAAGCATAAAACAAGAGGGATTGCTGATGGATTGGAATGGTTTGGCCCGGAGAAGAGGAGACTCAAAGAGGTATGAAACTTATTAATAGGATTTAATGGTTGGGCTACACGGACGGCAGGTAGCACTGACGTATGGACAGGAAGAATGGCTGAAGAGGAAGGAGAAGGATCAATAGGTTGTGCATACTCCCTCTGCTTTAGCTCCCTGGAGTCCGGCTTTGAAAGTGAGCCCGAGCTGAGCAGTTGGCAAACCTGTCTGTGCGCCAGTGGGGCTTCCCATTTGCTGAGTACGATTCTCCTTCCCGGCTTTCCTGCCTTTTCTGAAAGTCCCCTAACACATTGTCCTAGACTACCAGGAGAGGAGGGAATGAGGCAGAGGGCAGGATGCACGCTGCAGTGAGTAGGGAACTGGGCTCCAGTCCGGAGACACACTTGGGTCTCGGCCTTGCCTCTGCCTGGCTGAGTGACTCTGGACACCACCTGAGCATCAGAAGAGAAATAAAATACCTAGTGACTTTTAAACCTTCATCTAGCTCTTGGTTTTACTTTGTATTTTCCCCAACTCTTCGCTGGGAGCTTTTGCGCTATGACTTCCTACAACTCTAGATACCTCCTTCGCTTTCAAAATACCCTGACCCAGATGGATTATAGAAATGCCTCTGTAGTCCGTGTTAAAGCATAAGATTTTTCTCCTGAGCATTTCCACCAAACAATGAACGCCAGTGTGCACTGTTAGAGCACTAGAATATAATTATATGAGACCGTGAACCCCTGTGGGACATGGCACACATCCTGACTGTCTTTGTATCCCCAAGGCCAAGTGTTAATACTTGGCCTAGCACACAAGTGTTCAGTAAATGTCTTATATCAGCGAATAAAGAACCAGACATTACTGATTTAAAATGCTCTATGTTGTGCCCACAAGACATTTTTTCTAGTGGTAGTGTCAGAGCAGTACCCTGTGTATAAACAACAAAACTATCTTAGTGCTGGGAGCTTTTGATATGTGTTCATGGATTTATTCTTGCTCCTTAATTGTGTATTTGAACTATAAGTCCTCTCTACTCTGGGATAGGGACAATTCATAGGGCCACAGGTAAATTAATATTTGGTAAGCACTAAAGCTAGGGGCTCTATGAGGTGGTCGCATGGTGTATTAAGCACATCTTTTATTTTCTGCATTCTGATGCTTTGACATCTGGGGCCTTGAAGACCCTGGAGGGACCGTATCTCCCAAGGCCAGCCGGTGCCTAGAGATAACAAGCAACTCACTCATGAGTGTGCCTGTCAAGTGCAACCCACCAATCCAGCGTCTGCACCCCGGGCCATCTCCTTTACTGGGCTCTCACACTGCAGGTGACTGTCCATCGGTCCTGATCACCGCAGAGTCAGGTACAAGACAAAGGGGGACAGCCACTATGCTCCAGAGCCCCCTGAAATTATTCAGACTAGTCAATCAACCTTCTCACGCCACTGTATCAGTTCCTTCCTTCAGAAACCACACTAAAGGCCTTGCCATGGATACCCACTGTCCTCTGCCTCCTGCAACGTGGGGCTTGCCTCTGTGTCGTGTCCTGGTCTTTGGGTTCTCTGTGACAACAGACCATCTTTTCAACGGTAGTGTCCCCATCTGTCGGCTTTGCCATACCCAAGTAATGACAAAAACACATGGACTTCTCAGAGCACCCTGGGACCAGGTATTTCACGGCTCAGGCAGGTTAAGTGACAAAAATTAAAGAGCAAGTGAGTGGTGCAGGTTGGATGGAAATCCCAGCCTGGTTGCCCTGGATTCAATATTCTTTCTGCCAGCATGTGACAGCTGAGTCATTTTATGGGGAAGTGCTCCACAGTAAGTGTTTGTTAGGCATATACAAGGGACTAGGAATATACATTCATATTTCCACTTTTTCACAGAGACAGCATTCTCTACTTAGTGTTTTTCATCTTGCATCTTTTCCTTTAATCAATGTATCTTAGGTGTCTTTGTTTTTAACCAAACTTCTTTTCCCCCTAAAATGGGGAGGAATACATTGTTTCCAGTTCTACTGCTGGCCAAACGCATCCTGCTGAGGCCAGAATAAATGTAATTTGGAGTATAACATTCCCGTCTCTGAGCTCTTACCTAAGAATCATAATCGCCTCACTTAAAAGGGCCTGCCATGTGCCAGGCACCGTTCTAAGCACACGAAGAGTGTTTTCTCATTCACCTCCTCAGCAGTGCGGAGGGAGATGCAATTCTTATTCCCATTTTGAAGATTAGGAAACTGAGGAATGTGCCCAAGGTCACACAGGGAGAGTGCGGCGGACTCCCAGACTCCATCTCCAGTGACCTGATTCTAACGAGCAGGCTCTAGGCCAGGGCTTCTCAAACTAATCTGCACATGACCGCGGAGGAATCGCTCTGAGAAGCAGAGGCATCGCTCTGAGAAGCAGAGGCTGCTGCGCGAGGTGGGCGGTCTGGGGCAGCCGGAGGCCTGCCTCTCCGGCAGGTCCCCGGGATGCTCAGGACCGCACTTCCTGCTGCACGGCTTTGCGCCACGGTGCGGCATTGCCCGTGAGCGCAGCTCATCAATCTGCCTCTCAAATAATGTGCCATTTGGGGCTCCTTCACTGCTTATTTCCAAACTTCAGCAATTCTCCTCTGCCGCGCTAAAGCACAGAAGCCACTGGGGAGGATGTGTGGTTGGGGGGAGGAACACATCCCATCTTTGCCCATCGAATCAGCGGCTATGGGGGACTGTGAGAAGAAATGAAGGAGCACAGTGACTGGACACAGAAGACGGAAGGAGGTTCCTTTATTCCACAGAGGACCGAACTCTGGCTCTATTTTGATAAATGAAGCTTCTATTAAATGAGCTTGCACTAGTGCATATTTGAGCCCCACTTGTTTTGATGGAAGATCAAAGAACATTAGCAGAAAACCAAGAAAAAGAGGGAAAAGAAAACTATATACAAAACAAATTCCCTGCGGATGTGTATGGGAGAGAAGATACTTCTCTGCTCTCTTGCAACGTACAAGATGTTTCGTCGATCAACAAAAGAATTCTTAATGAGGATCAATGATTTGCAAAATATCTTTTCCCTTGTGTATCATCCCATGCTACTTCACAAGTAATTAGAGGTACAAGGTTATATTTTATTTTCTCTCCTAAAAGAAAATAAAAAAAGGGTGTATAACAAATGCAAAAATCCATGGCTTCCTTTTCAAGGCAAAAGATAAATGTCCTCATGTTTCAATGACATGAGCCATTCTCTCTGACTTGTAGCTATGCTTGAAGTTCCTTAAGGAAGGCACCACGAAGGCACAATGGCTGGAAGGAGGGCAAGAGTTTCTTGGTAACTCTGGGACTGCAATGTCACCAGGCCCTGGGGTCCTTCCCCACAGAGCAAGTGGCCAGGGCTCCTTCTTCTTGATTCAGCAGCGGAAAACTATCCACAGCAAAACCAGGGACCCGTCCCTCCCTCACTTTTCCAAGTATCTGGGGAAATTGATTCATTCATTCATTAAAAACTAATGAGTACCACCAAGCACCGAGATACGTTTATTTTATCTTACATGTAATGACATTCACATAATAATTACTGCTGTACACCTACTCAGAGAATAAATTAAGAATAGATCAAGTGTTCAGGGTTTTTGTTCGCTTTCGTTATTTATTGACATTTTCTCACTAAAATTGAATGATGGCACGTATTCCATCCCTCACTTCATATTTGACTTGCTTAGCAGGATCATAAAATATAATTTTTACAAAAATAATAAAGGATTTTATTAATATACCCAAGAGCTTCTGTTAAGCTTGTGCCAGTTATGCTTTCCTGCTGTCAATGACCATCATTTTAGCATCCTGGTAGGATTTGAGCTTTTCTATTGTTAGCTGGTCTCGCATTGTATTTACCAATGGTCGGGGCACATTTCTGGACATAAGGTCTTTTCACTTCTGTTTTATCACAGGCTTTACTGTCTTTTATCTCCACATGTGATCAAAATCTCTGGCTCCTTCCACTCTTCCCCACTCCTTGCTGTACCCATGTCCCCCAGGCCACACTGAGGGGTCCTCACTGCACCGTGGTGGAAGAGCTCTAGCCCATCCCTACGTCTGCGACACCGGGGGTCTGTGTGAATACTTCTCTCTAGCAAGCTGGAAATACAGATGTTTGATCTCGGTAGCAGGCTCTGAATAGATACTCAGTGGCTGTTTAAAACCACAATATGCAGAAACTCATGCAGGGATACAGAGGGTGTGTCTCCTCCATCTCTGGTTCAAACTATTATTAAAAATATCTCACCTCTAACTAAATTCAATATGAAATTTAATCCTGACTCAATCACTTATGAATTATAAGCACCGCAGGCTACTTCACTCTTTGGAGCAAAGAGTTACTTCACTCCTCTGCAAAGGTGAGACAATGACAATTTAAAATTAAACATGATGATACGTGTCCCTGGCACATGGGAATTGTAAGGCTGGTGGCGGACACTCCTCTCCTCCCTAAAGAAAAAAAGAGAAGCCCACTAATAACTGCCAGGCTCAGCTGAGTTAAAGAATAACCACACCCGGTCGTTCACCCTGATAAGAGAAGTTTCAGTCCCTGGGGTCCACAAATACCACTGGCCCCTCCTGCTTCTCAACACCCACCCTAAAACTGCAACAAAGAACTCCTCACTTTTTGCGCCAAAATTCTTTGTGCCAGAAAATCCCCATCCCCCAACTCTAAAACATATATAAGCCCGCTCAAAACTCCCGGGCGACGCGACTTCTCTGGCCCCCCTCTCTCGGGACCTGTGAACCTCGCCCGAGAGCGCTCAATAAAGCCACGTTGTTTGGCCATACTTTGTGTCTGCTGGTCTCTCCGTCACCAGAAAACCTTACAGGAATGTCTCAGTACATCTTAGTTCCACTGATCTCATTTCCTGAGTCTTCTTTTCTTCCCCCTGAAGATATGGTTTGTTGCATGTGAAAGAACTTTGCAAATAAAATACTACAGAAATGTTGGTCTTCTTATGTGATATTTATGGCATAATTTCTCCATTTAACACACATTTTCTAATAGAATGATGGCCAAGCCCCCTCAGCCTTGGTTTGTCTGTCTTTAAAATGGGAATAAAAACACACGTTAGCCTGACACACTCCGGTAGTCCCAGCTACTCGGGAGGCTGTGTGGGAGCTTAGGAGTTGGGTGACATAGCAAGACTTTGTCTCTCAAAAATATAAAGAAAGAAAAGGAAGGAAGGAAGGAAGGAAAGAAGGAAAGGAGGAAGGAAGGAAGGAAGAAAGAAAATGAAAAATACATGTTGAATGTTAAAAACATTCAAGGAAATGACATTTGTTAAGTGTCCAACACAATATCTGATACATAGTAGGGGCTCAATAAATGGTAGTTATTTTTATTACTTTATAATTATTCACATGCATTTGTGCCCTTCACTAATTATTCCCTCTA
The DNA here is from genome assembly GCA_963575035.1 of Avahi laniger. Lineage (NCBI taxonomy): Eukaryota > Metazoa > Chordata > Mammalia > Primates > Indriidae > Avahi > Avahi laniger. The sequence goes on along the minus strand of CAUYSK010096833.1, from coordinate 22,160 downwards.
CTGCATGGTTTCCTGTACTCTCTTTAGTCAAAAATTTGATCAGAGAATGAGGAAACTTAGGATGCTGAGATGTGAAGATGATTTGGGGTCCTTATAATGAATCCTAACGCAAGGGATGAGAAAAGTCTCTGCAGCTTGCTGGCTTCAGCACGCAAAGTGTATGATTATCTTGTGTAACTATTCATTAATTCCTGGGACTCTAATGTTCCTGGGCACTATTTCCTTTCCCCGGTACAACAGACAAACACGCAAACAACAAAGTGTTGATCTGTGCCTGCTTCTCTTCTCTGAGATCTCCCATTGAGACAGAAGGGAAGTTTGTAGCTAAGCCTCCAGCTATTCGTTTCCTGCCAGTGCAGTGCTCTATCATTCACAGTCGTATGTGGTCTTATATGTAAATGGAGCAGCTTTTATCTTTCCCATTGTGCAATGAACCTGGTAGATGCTGTTATTAAAGAACAGGGAAGACTCAGCATTCAAGCTCTGTTGCCCGTCAGCATCTCTGGCTCCGTATCCCGGTGGTTAGAACATCTGCTCAGGCTTCTGCTGGATGAGCTCTGTGACAGCTGCCTCTACTGCTGTATTCATTAGCGACTGAAGCTGTGAGGCTCTGGGAGTGAAACCTGAGCAGAAAAGGTGGAGCGAGGAGAGGTGCTCCTTCAGCTTAGAGGTGTTGGGTCTCTCCCTCCTATCCTTTGCTGACGCCTTGGACAGCAGCTGCACTGGGCTTGAGCGTGTACACACGGAACTGGAACCCAGCCATCAACCAGTTAGGACCAGCGATTTCCCGCCATGTACCAAGGTGAGCGCTGGGACGCGTGAGATGGTACAGAGAAGAGACCGGACTACAGGAAGATGCAGGTGTTGATACAGCTTAATCGGAACGAATAACAATTTCTGCGCTTTATAACTTGCGCCCGTTCAACGTCATCTCCGCTTTCCTGCTAGAGGAATCCTCCAAGATTGCCTTCTCGTATCTGAGCACTTCCGTAGTCAAATGACTTCAATGGCTCGATGTGGCTTCTCAAATAAAGTGTAAATTCTGAAGCCCAGCGTGTGACAATCCGTTGCAAATCCACACGTCTGGGTTTATCTTGGATCATCTCCTCTGGAACCCTTCCGCTTCAGCCAAACCGAACCACTCAGCGTCTCGCACAACACCCACTTGCCCAAGCCCGGCCATTCGCTGGCGATGTTCCTTCTGCACATAGTGTCTCTCCAGCACCCCCCTTCCAAGTGTCTCAGCCACGCTGGTTTCTCACTGTCCAGCACGAGGCCACCTCCGTCACTGTACAGTCTCCGATCAGAATTCACTTCTTCCTTCTCTGAGCTTCCCTAGCACCTTTCGTGGCCTTGTATTTGTTCAGTTATGAATCCTTCCTCCCAAGCTATACTGTAAGTCTACTGTAGGTCTTCGAGGGCGCAGTTTTGTATCCTATCTAGTGTCTGCATTTAATAGAAACACCATAAATATTAAAGCAGTGATTAGGTACTGTCTGCACTTTTCCATTGGCTTTTATGCCAAGGATCATTTCTGTGTAAGTTGGGCAGTTTTTATCATCTCCATTTTACAAAGGGTGAAATGGAGACTCGGAAAGTTCAAGTGACTTGCCTGAGCCCAGAAGGATAAATGGTCTGGAGTTAAGCGAACTGAAAGAACGCCTGTCTGAGCCCTTTTCCTCAACACCGGGATGACGTTGTGCCGCCTGTATGCAAAGCCACAGGGCTCTGCTGGGGAACGGAGTGGCCTGAGCTGTTAGGTGACGAAGGCAGGAAAAGCTTCTCGGGCAAGGAAGGAGTGGGTTGAAGGAGGGAGGGAAGTGGACATTCCGGGTAGGAAATGGTGATAAAGATGGACGTGACTACGCGGTTGTCCACAGATGCAAAGTATTTTCGCCGTTCTCATGGCCCGGCCCGTGCCTGGCAGAGAGCGGGTACTCGGTATGTGTTAACTGAAGGAAGGAAGGGAGGACAAAAGGGAAGAGGAGAAGAAGGTTTGGAGCAGGATAACTGCATCTAAATTAACGAAAAGGCACGGTTATCGCCAGCCGGGTCTTGGAAAGTCACCAGATTGCCGACGCGGATTTATTGCGCAGAGGGGAGGGTGTGGGCTCCACTCGGCACTGCAGAGCGACAGGGTCATCTGGGGCCATTGTCATCATCATTGCCGTCTTCCTCCCCAATGACTGTCAGTGTTGTCTGGAGTTTGACAAGTAAGAGATGCAGCTGTGGAGTCGAATAGAAGTTTCCTTTACCTGCCACTGAGCCATCCTCCCTGCCCATTTCCTTAAAGAGCCCGATGACTTCTGAGTACGATAACTCGTGTTCGCTTTGGGAAGAAAAACACAGACTATGGAGGGCAAGAGACTTGAGTTCTTGTCCCAGCTGCACCATGGAGACCCCGTGGCCTTGAACAAGGTCTCTCAGCCTTAGCGTCCCAAGTTGTCAGATAGGGACAGTAATACCTGCCTTACCTCACGGACTGCGAGGCTTCAGTGAGAGACAGATTTTAAGTGCTTTTTTTTTCACAAGGACAGGGGTCTCACCATCCTGCCCAGGCTGGTCTTAAACTCCTGACCTCAAGCAATCCTTTCACCTCAGCCTCCCAGAGGGCTGGGATTACAGGCGTGAGCCACCTCGCCGGCAGATCTGAAGTACCTGGAACGGCATCTTGATTTTATCCCGTGACCTGGCCTGAGAAGTAAAGCACAGCCCAGTGGGAGGGGCTTTGTCCTTGACCACCCAGTAGATTTATGAGACCACAGGAAACACCCACAGCCCTCAAAGGCCCTTCCTGCCAGCACCAGCTGGGGACACCCACTGAGGGGGCAGGGCCAGCCCTGACCTGCCATGCTCACCTTTTTTGGTTTGCTCCTTATGAAATCCCCAAGACTGCGGGCCCTCAGCCCTTTGTCTCTTTATTTCCATGAAACTCAGCTCTAATATATACAATTGACCTAAAGAGCCCCATGGTGTGACAAACAGCAGAGCAAATAAACCCCGAGCTCTTGTTCTTTACTTTTCTCACGTCAGCGTCCCAATAAAATGCAACCCATAAAATTGCTTTTTTGCCCCAGCATTTCGATTAATAATCAGTAATATTTGTGTATCTTCTACCCTAGTGGCTCTCCGTCCCTTGGGAACGCCCTGGGCAGAAGTCTAAAAGCACGCTCTGCAGTCCGAGAAATTCTTACTCGGCGGTTATCACAGAGCTCTTGGAAGCAGCGTGCTCAGATGGCTGACGGCGTCAGAATGGGAAATACCTGCCCCGGCGCGGCCGGCCAAACGCTCTCCGTTGGTTTTATTGCTGCCACATCCAAGAATCAGGTGCCTGGAAAAAATATGCTGACAGGATGAGACTGAGGAAGCTGCGATGCCATCTGGGGTCAGGAAAAGATTTTTGTCCAAACGCCAGCTGCGGGCGTGGCGCAGTGCGGTGCCGGCGGCCCGCAGTCTGAAATAGCCCAGGAGGTGCCGGGGAAGCATGCAGAAAGCTGCCCAGAAGCTGTCGGGGAGAACGGGGACTTCCATGAGAGTGGGGGAAGATGCTGAGGCTTGAGGCTTCTGCACTGGACATTTCAGAAAATGTTCTGTTTTGGAAATTTTCAAACATACACAAAGTACAGACATATGCCAGGGGTGCTGACTCACGCCTGTAATCCCAGCACTCTGGGAAGCCGAGGCGGGAGGATTGCTTGAGGCCAGGAGTTTAAGACCAGCCTGAGCAACAGTGAGACCCCATCACTACAAAAAATAGAAAAATTAGCCAAGTGTGGGGATGGGCACCTGTAGTCCCAGCCACTTGGGACTGGTGAGAGCATTGCTTGAGCCCAGGAGTTGGAGGCTGCAGTGAGCTTTGATGATACCACTGTCCGGGTGACAGAGTGAGAGTCTGTCTCAAAAAAAAAAAAAAAAAGGAGAGACATAGTATAAGAAGTCCTCCTCAGCTTCACCAATTATCCACTCAAAGGCAATCTTGCTTCATCCGTATCCTTACTCTCGCCTGTTTCCCAACACCCAACCTCACTGGGTTTTATCAAAACAAATCCTAGACATCCTATTACAGCATCCGTAAATACTTCAGTGAGTGTCTCTAAAAATAAGAACTCTTTTAAAAACATAGCTATGGTACCATTATCATACATAAAAAGGCACAGTCATTCTACTATATTAAAAAATTCAGTATTCAAATTTCCCTACTTGTCTTTTAGTAGTACTTGATATTTTGGTCAATGTGAGATAGAATTAAAAATAATAATAAAAAAGGGAAAATGAGAGAAAGAAGAGAAAAATAAGGAAAAGAAAGAGGGGAGAAATTAATATATATTTATTGAATATCTATGATATACCAGGCCCTTTGCTGGGTTCTGAGACACCGTGAATTCCTTTCTAGGATATGAGAAAATCAAAGGACAGAGAGCTTAAGTCGTTTGCCCGAAATCAGTCCATCTGTAAGTCTTGAAGATACCATTCCAGCTCAGGTTGGTATGATTCAAAGGCCTGCCTCTTTCTTCTATACCATGTTGCAACTTAAATAACTAAATTATCTACTAGGAACTTTTGGAAAGAAGGAAAAGAGAGAAGGTAAAGGGTATAAAACTCTGTTGTCATCAGAAAGCAGTAAAGTTGAATTGCTTTGGTGTCAGACACGTTTGGATGTGAATCTCCACTCTGCAGGTGAGTGAGTGAGAAGCTTCTTTACTTCCCTGGATCTTGTTTTCTCCGTCAGTGAAATGGGATGTGAAAAGATCAAAATAAAAAATTCAAACACTTAATAATGACTGTTGTTGTTACTCTGTAGCTCAGGAATGGGGCCGGGGAGAAAGAAGGCGAGAGGGGGTGAAGATGTACCCCATTTCTTTGCAGATGAGTGGTGGCCAGACCCAGACAAGAGTGGTAACTAGGGGTCAGAAGGGGCAAGTCTAGAAGGGGTGATGTGAACAGGGGCCATGCAGGAGGCAGGGGGCTGGGGAGGAGGAGGGGGTCGCAGAAGTCCTGGCTCAGTGCCCGCCCCTTTCTAAACATGGAACGAAGGTGGGAAATGAAGGTGAATGTGGTGTCGGAGTGGGACAGTCAGGGACCGACCCGAGTGACGTGGCAGGTGGGTAGCTGAGCGGAAATGCAAATAAGACTGGGTGGATTGAGCTTCAGAAAGTGGGAAGTAACCGAGAAATATCCCTTTTTTCTTTGAAATAAATGTTATTGTGTATAGTTAAGGTGTACACCACGATGTTACTGGATATATGCAGATAGTACAATGGTTACTATAGTGAAGCAAATTAACATCTGTCATCTTACTTACTCTCCCCTCTTTTACTGTGGCAAAAGCAGCTAAAATCTACCCATGTGGCAGAAATCCCCAATACAGCACAATTTTATTACCTTTCCTCCTCACGTCATACTTAGATCTCTACGCTTATTCATCCTACTTATCTGCTACTTTGTATCCTCTGGCCTACATCTCCTCAGTTTCTCCCCCCACCCCTGCCCCTGGTAACCACTGTTTCATTCTCTACCCAAAAAGAATATTGATCAAGAAAAAGATTTGCTCAGAACTTCAGGAACATGAATCTGACTGTGATATGCAAGACAGACTGGGTAAGAGAGATGGGAGGCAGACACACCAATATATTAATAGCAGATGCTACAAATCCCAAAGAAGATCTCAAGGTCTTGGGATGAATGAAGATTTTATAGGTTTCTGTAAAATCACTCATGCTCAGAGCTTTTTGAAGCCTATTTGTAACACTGAAATTCTGATGTGCTGGCAGTAAAGTCTTCTGGTCTCCAGAGAAAAGACATGTTCCAGATGTCCAAAAACACCTTGACCAACCATGGCCCCTTTGCAGAAAGAGCCCATTGATCAAAGCCAAACCCTTTCCACCAGCAACTGCAGACACAAGCGTGATAGATGAAGAAGATGTTGCCAAAAGGATATGTCAGCAAAAATATGCAAAGGAGGTTCTGTTATTATTAATATAATAAGCTCAGAGACCCAAGGAGCTCTGAGAATCTCAGCATGTAGGCCGATTTTGGCTACTTGTTCAAATAGGCACTTATTTTAAGACTCTTAAAATGCCATTTTAGAGCAGCAGCCTTAGTGAAAATGCAATTTGAGCTGATGACAATGTCAAGGGTTTCCTCCACTACCCATAGCTATTAGAAACAATCTCATAGCCTCTTAGGAAGATTTCCTTTTGACCCAAATTGAGGTTTAGCCATCAATTTCCTAAGAGTTAGATTACTAGAATCATTAGGTTGGAATGAAACACCAGGGACATCTTGCCTATTCTTATTCTTCCTACAGAAGAACACTGATTTTTATACATACACATGCACATGCATCATTGATTTTATTGTATATTATGCATATACTATACACAGGGAGACAGAGGGAATCTTACAATCATGGATAAAGAGATACCACCAAACATTTTTGTTTGTTGGTTTCACAATACTCACTTCCAGGAAATCCATCTATTTTGCCTTCATTTCACTGTTGTAATTTAGTTCAGTATTCTAGATTTGCAAGCACATTTGATAAGCTTTACATAAGCACTTTACAAATATTTAGTCAGAGTAGCAGGAGAGAATTGTGATATGATCGGGTCCATTTATCGAGACACGAGGATTCATTTTTAGCACTAAATGATGGCTTAAGGCCACTGATAGCTTTTGGTTCAAGTCTACAATCTCTGTCGGACCTTAAAATAGCAGATAAATACATACACTTATACCATGTTTTTCTTGTTTCCTCCTTTGTTCATTCCTTTGCTCCCCTTCCACTGGCAACTATCCCCCACATAGATATTACAAGGCCGCATTCAAAATCAGAGACTTTCTAATCTTTCTAGCATTCCTTTGTCTTCATTCCTCTTTTGAGAGATCTCTTCTCTACAGAATCTGTTTTTAGAGCAATATCCTTTCTGAAGGGACATCTAAGAATTCATTTCTTCTATTCTTTGTGCAGTAGTGAAAAAGAGATGGTGATTAATTCCAATTCCTATGGCATACTGCGGTAGATTGTGTGAATCAATCCTTCCATTAAATAAAATTAAAAATTTGGTTTCATGTTAAAAAGTCTCTTTAAAAGCCAGAATTGCTGACAAGATAGTACCAAACACAAGAAAAAATGTGAGGGAAAATGAGAAACAGAAAAATAAACAAAGCTCCAAAGCTGCCATGAGTAATCTTGATTCTAGCAAACCTGCGCTTCGGTTTTGGCTGACATGAGAATAAAGGGGAAAAAAGTGAAGGGCTCAGTCTCAAGGTGGGAATTCTAGTAGGAAATGCTCCTAGCATTGAGCTGGGACCCAACACCACACAGGGTCAGGACAGAGGAGTGAGAAACAAGCCCAGCCCCAGGCCTGTACCCCAGGCTAAGTTGCACTGGTGCTGAAGGAGGCAGAGAAAGAAAGCAAGATAAACAAACATTCCCAGGAGGTTGTGGACATAAGATGGCCCCATCAAGGATTTGCAGATGTGATTGATATTGTCTAGGTGGTCCTGGGAACCCGAAGCAGTGAACTTGGTTGAAGTGGACCTAAAATGGTAGCACTTCCAGGAGCCTAGAAACAAACAAACAAAAATACTTCCTGGATAAAGACACTCTTTACTCTAGACCTCAAAGAATCCCCTGTAAATATCTTTTGCAAGGATAGTAAACACTACCCAGTAAAACACAACTAAGAACAAAAAGGTAAAAAAGTCACTCTGAGTGAGAACCAGCAGAAATGACAAACAGCAGGAACTGACCTGCTGTTTTAGATATGGGTATTATCCCACACAGGTTATGAAAGAACCGTGCCTTATTTCTGCCTAAAAAATATAAAAGCATGAAATTGTCTGTAAGGGATGAAAAATAAAAAAAAAAATCAAGGAGACTGGAAAGAAGAATAAATAAAATTTCTAGAATTGAGAAGCACAATAACTGAAAATAAAACTAAATGGATGGTATGATAGCTAATTAGCCTCAAATGAAGGGGGAATTCATGAACCAGAAGATAGATTGAAAATTATTCAAAATGTAACACGATGAACAAAAAGATGAAAAATATGGAAGAGGGGTAAAGAAATCTGGAGAATGTAGTTCCAGAAGAAGCAGGGAGAGAATGAGCCATAGCCTATATTTGAAGAGAAAAAGGCTAATGAAGAACATCAGTCCACATATTCAAAATACTGAATAAATTACACAAGAGGAATAAACACAATTAAACCATACCTGAATTCATCAGCGGGAAACTTCAGAGAACTAAAGACAAAGAGAAAAATTTAAATACATCAAAAGAAAAAAAGACAAATTACTTTCAAAGGAGGAACAATAAGACTAAAATTAGACTTCCCAATGGACACAAAGGAAGTCAAAAGAAAATAACTGCTAACCAAGAGTTCTATATATAGCAAAAGTACATTCAAGAATAGGGAGTGGAAATATTTTCAAATAAAAACAGTAAGTCCGATGCCAGAAGACCTGCACTAAAGAATGTACTTCAGAAAGAGGAAGAATGACCTCTCGTGGGAAGTAGAAGATGCAAGAAGAAATGGAGAACAGAGTTAATGAAACAGAAAAGATACAAACTGTAGAGTGAATTAACAAATATAAATTTGGTTCCTTGAAAAGTCTAACAAAATTGATAGATCTGATGTATGATTTATCAAAAAAGAGAGTGAAGATGCAAATGAACAATATTTGGAATAAAAAAAGGGGATATAATGACAAATGTTGCAGAATTAAAAAGATAATAAGAAGATGTCATTAGTAACTTCAATCCAACAAATTCGAAAAATCTAGATTTCTTAGGAAATATATAGCATTCTAAAGCTAATCCCAAATGAACAGACTAGTCCCAAATGAACTAGTCCCAAATGAACTAATCCCAAATGATGAATCCTTTCTTAAAGTGATAATTAAATTGATAGTTTAAAATATTTCTATAAAGAAATCATCAGGCTTGGCTGGTTTTGCTAATAGATTCTACCAAAATTTAATGAAAAAAAAATTCCAATTTTTACAATATTACTTATGATATACACCATAAAAGACTAAAGACTCCCTGACTCATTTTATGAAGCTAGCATAACCTTGGTACCTAACCCTGGCAAGAACAGTATAAGAAAGGAAAATTACAAACCAACTTCATTCATATATCTCATACAGATATAAAAATCCTAAATAAAATAATAACACAACAAAACCAGCAAAGTCGTGCTTATCTGAAGAATGCAAGTATTGTTTAATAATAGAGAAAATTAAATTCACCAAATTAATGGATTCAAGGAGGAATGCTATGGCCCCTAATCCCGAATGCGATGATATTCAGAGACAGAGTCCGTGGGAGGTGTCAGGGCATGAGGGCAGTGCTCTCATGACAAGAGTGGTGTCTCCAGAACCGTGAGAAAGAAACATGTGCTGTTTAAACACCCAGCCTACGGCATTGTCAAAGCAGCCCAGACTGACTAAGATGAGGGAAATATTATAATTATTTCAAAAGATACAAAAAATAATAAATAAAATTCGACATCTATTCATGGTAGTAACCATTAGGAAGCTAAGATTAGAAGGGAGCTCCTTAACCTAATAAGAAATATCATACATATATACATATGATATGTATTATATATATGTATAATATATATGTGCTCTAAAACAAAGATTATACTTTATGGAGTAATATTGAAATAAATCCTAATCACCACTTCACGCAACATTATAGTAGACAGCACAATGAAGCAAGAGAAAGAAATAAGAGATGTAAGAATTTCAAAGGAAGAAGCAAAACTGTCATAGGTTGCAGATGTCATATTTCCAAAGTAGAAATTCAAAGGAAACTACAAATAAATTATTAGAGGTAATCAAATAATTTAACAAGTTTGCTGAGTACAGATCAACATAAAAAATTAATCACATTTCTCTATCCCGGCAATAGTTAGAAATTGTATATTTAAACATTGTATTAACATCATTTGCAGTAGCATAAAAATATAAGTTATCTACAAATTAATCTAATATAATTGTAGAAGACATTTGTGGTGAAAATTATAAAACTTTTATTGAAAGACATTAATGAAGACCTAAATAAGTGTAAACATTTACTTGTTTATGGATGAAATGGCCATCGAAGTATCCATTTTCCTAAAGTTGATCTTTAGATCCAAAGCAAACAATAGCCCCACAGTTTTTTTTTCATTTTGATAAAACTTGACAAAATGTATATGAGTCAGTAAAAAGTTAACTACAGCCAGGATACTCTTGAAGAAGAAGCGATATTAAGAATGAATATGGAGCTATGGTAATTAAGCAATTATAGAGTAGGGCTGGCTAAGGTATAGAAAGCATAAATCAGTGACACAGAAATTGGAACCCATGAACAAGCCCACACATATGTTTACACTGACACTTAACAGAAGTTACACAGTGGCTTAATGAGGATAACACTGTCTTTTCAATAGATATTAGACAATATGATACCCACATACATAAAAAATGAAATCAGATCCCTACTTCATACCAAAATCAAAATTCATTGCAGGTAGATCAAAGACTTAAATGTGAAAGTGAAAGCTATAAAAGTTTTAGAAGACAATTTAAGATTTTTTTTTTCTTTTTTGCTTCATGTTGGGAAGAATTCTTAAATAATTCAGAAAAAATGCAAGTCGTGAAGAAAAATATTTATTAAATTGTGTATTTTAAAATTAATAATTTTCTACTCATAAAATATAGTATTAATATAAAGAAAGTGAAATTAAGTCACAAATGGAGAATTTATAGCAATAGAAGTGACAGAGGATTAATATACAGCATATAAAAAGCATATAAAGAACTGTTACAAATTAATATGTACAGGACAACTACAAACAAAAATGGGCAAAGACTTGCAGGTACTTACTAAGAGAATAGTCATTATGAAAAGATTTTCTCCACTAACTTAAGTTTCTTAAAAAGAGAGAGAGAGATTTTCAATTTCATTAATAATCAGAGAATAAAATTTAAAAAAACAAGGAGATATCCCATCTCATATCGATTAGGATGGCTACTATCAAAAAACAAATAAATGAAATCAGAAAATACCAAGTACTTACAGGGATGTGGAATCCTGTGCGTGTTGGTGGGAATGTGAAATGGTGTACCTCTGTGCAAAACAGAATGGCGGCCCTCAAAAAGTTACAAACAGAATCACCACATGATCCAGCAACTCCTCTTCCGGGAATGACCCCAAAAGAATTGAAAGTAAGATCTCAAAGAGAGATTTGCACACCCATGTTTATAGCAGCATTATTTACAATAGCCATAAAATTGAAACAACACAAGTACAAGTGTCTCTGCACAGATGGATGGATGAGCAAAATGTGGTTATGCACACAAGGGGGTATTATTTGCTCTTAAAGGAAAGGAAATTTTGACACATGCTACAACACAGTTGAACCTTGAGGACATTATGTTGGTGAAATGCGCCTGTCAAAAAGTGAAATATTGTATGATTCTGCTTCTGTGGGGTACTTAGAGTAGTCAAATTCATGGAGACAGGAAGCAGAATGGTGGTTGCCAGGGGCTGGGGGAGGGAGAATGGGGAGTTAGCGTTTCATGGATAACACAGCATCTCAGTTTGGCAAGATGAAAAGAGTTCTGAAGATGGACAGTGGGGACGGTTGTCTAACAGTGTGAATGTCCTCGATGTCGCTGAACTGCACAGTTAAAAGTGGTTAAGATATTAATAATAAATTTTATGTTATGTGTACTTTGCCACAATTTTTAAAAATGTAAAAATTAAAATAAATACATGAGATGCTTCATACCCATCAGAATGGCAAAATTTAAAAAGTTTGAATAATAGCAAGTGATGGTGAGTACATGGGACAAATATAAATCTTATACACTGCTTCTCAGAGTGTAAATTAGTTCAATAACTTTGAAAAATAATTTGGCAAATTATCTTACAAAACTAAAACTATATTTGATGTTACAGGTCTTCCCTTTCTATTTATATAGATTTTAAAGTAACTTTTGTACATGTACACTAGGACACACTAGCAATCTTTATAATGGCAACGCAAAGTGAAAATAACTCACATATTTGTCAACAGTGGAATGGATAAACACATTGTTATATATTCATAAAATAAATTATTACGCAGCAATGAAACATGAATTCCAAGAACATAATGTTCTTTAAAAAAAGCAAGTGACAAAACAGTACACATCCTGTTGGGGGCTTTTATTGTAGGTTGAATATCCCTAACCCAAAATGCTTGGGAACAAAAATGTTTTGGATTTGGAATATTTGCATATACATAATGAGATATCTTGGAGATGAAATCCAAGTTTATAAGGTGTATATGTTTCATATACACCTTATACAATAACCTGATGGTAATTGTATATAATATTTTAATAACTTTGTGCATGAAACGAAATTTGTGTCAAGTACTTACCTGTGGAATTTTCCACTTGTGGTACCACATCAGTGTTCAGGGAACATTGGATTTTGGAACATTTTGGATTTGGGATTTCAGATTGTTGGATTAGGAATGCACAACCTATACATTCAAAATTCCACAGAATTCTACAATACACTGTGTAAGGATATAAAACAGATGTCGTAAAACTGTACTGAAAAGCAAGAGCGTGACACAAGAGTTCGGAAGAGCGTTTACCTCTGGGCAGGGGCAGGGAAGGAGCTGAGACACAGGCAGACTCTCGGGGGTTCGAAGGTAGAGGTAATGTTTTATTTACTAAACCTGAAGGTGGGTACGTACTGGTTGTTTATTGGATTTTTTTGTCTTAAACCTATTTAATAAATGTTAATTTGTGTCTTTTCAATATTTAACAAAGACAGTTTCTTCAACACCCGCCCAAAAGGTGCGTTAAAGATACATGACAAAGTAATCAATTCCAGACACCAGTGCGTGTTCACGTCTATGCGTACCTGTGGGTGAATAAAGACACATGCTCGTTCTTGTTCAAGATTGGTGTTTTTCAGAAGGGGAAAGGGAAAGCCTTCCAGAAGGATCCACGTGAGGGGAATTTGAAAACACGAGGGAGGGAAGGCGGTGATGGTGCAGCGGGGACCACAGCGCAGCCGTGGTCGGGGGGCTGCTCGTGGATCGCAGCGAGGTGCGGGGGTTCCCTCTCGTGGGTTCTGTCGTTCTCTGTGAAGTAGAAGGCCAGGGTGTCTTCGAGGTTGAGGCATGAGTGAAGAGGTCGTTTCAGAAGTGATTGCACATGTGGACGTGAGAACAGGGCGGCTGCAAGAAAACAGACGGAGAGACTGGGAGGGCTGCGGGGCAGAGGGCGCGGACGGGAGGGTGCGGAGCCGGGGTGGCCTCGCAACCTCCCGGTAGTTCCTGGTCTCTGAGGCTCTCTGACATCCGAGGCTGAGGCTGAGAGCACCATGGGCCGCAGTCTGCAGGGAGGGCTGGAAAATGAGCCCTAAGGGCTAAGTGTTGGCCGTGGTCAGCGGGAGAGCGCTGACGAGGGGGCCTTTGGCAACCAGGTCATTGTCAAATGGGTCATCGCTCTGAGTGGAGGAAGAAGCTGGACACTGCTCCGAGAGAAAAGGCAGGGTGGAGGCTTAACAGCCCAGAAGGAACAAACACATATGGCTCAACCAATTAATTACTGAAATAGATGAGTTGTATGATCTATCAGGCTGCCAGGAGAGAAAGATTTCTTCCTAAGGATGATAGGTAAGGCTGTTCCCCACAGTGCTGAGGAGGTACTAAGATTTTGGAGAAATGCAGTTATTTGGGAACCACAATGTGTCCAGTTATTTGCAAAATGATTGTGCCTGATACGTAAGCTTCTTTGCAGTGGCTTTAAAGATAGAATTCATTTGTCCAAGTAAACGTATTTAATTCTGTTGTGCTGCAGTCTATAAAATATTTACACCGTTATTCTACATATACACATTGCTTACATCCAGCTACATTTCTCTCTGATGCACTTTCAGTAAGATTTGGACTCCTGACAACGTCATCCAAGCCAACTGTTGGGGGAATGAATCACACAATGATTGCAGCTCACAAAGCCCCCAGGATGTCAAACCGTCCATCCTGTTGTCTTCAGGCACAATGGAACCCAAACTAGCCCAAATAAAGAGGTGTGTCTCCCACGTCTGAAAAATCAAGGAAGACAGAATAGACAATCTTATTAATTCTCATATATCTCCCTCCAAATTGGAACGTTTTGAATAACCCACATTTTCTTCCTACTCTAATTAGCGTGTTTCTCAGAATGGGGTATTTAAGGAGAAAATCTCAAAGTCATCGACAATGGACTCCACGTTCCAAATTTATGAAAGTGAAGTGGGAGCAATTCAAAGCGGGGCGGTGAGAAGGGAAAATAACGAACTGGGAATCAGGGTCTGTTTGCTGCCCTGGTCTACCATGGCCTGCGTGAACCTGGGGGGCTCTTCCTATTCCGTGTCCTTACCATTTTAGGATAAGAAATACTTGCTTCCCTTGCCTCCAGGGGTTTATCTGAGGATTAAACAATCATGCATTAGAGTTTTTGAAAAGCATAAGGTATGGTACATCAATAAAGATTTAAGACAATTTACTACCATAGACTGGATGACAACTGCCTTCGGGGATCCACCTTCTTTTTCTATATCACTGAAAACTGGCTGTGAATTGGCTTTTCTTGTTCCTTCTGAGGCTTCGGGGATCCACCTTCTTTTTCTATATCACTGAAAACTGGCTGTGAATTGGCTTTTCTTGTTCCTTCTGAGGCTAAGAACAATCGGCATCATACTGATAACGCTTGGTTGTTCCAGGGTGGACTGCCAAGTGTGCGGGCTTTCTCGGTGCCTTCCTTGGCCCGTCATCTCCCTCCCGCCTTTTTGTCATCTTAGGCGCGTTACCATCTCCACCTGAGTGCGCTTCCACCAGACTCACCTGTTCATTGCCCTGCAAGGTCTCGTGCTGCTCGCGTCTGCGTCTTTGCTCTTGCCTTCCCTCCCTCTGGAATTGCACCCTTCTCCTCCCCTCTGCTCGCCCTCCGGAAATCACTGCTCCTGCAAGGTGGCTGCAGTGGGCGCTCCTGTGGTGGCACCTGCCTCTCCTGTCTCCAAAGCCCGCTAGAGCACATTAGACTGTGTTGCCGCTGGCCAGCCTCGGAGGCTCTCATTTTCCGTTTGTATGTCTTGTCTCTTCAAAGATTATACATTTAAACAAACATTATAAATTTATCAAGGGTATGGGCAACACGTTTTTTTTTTTTTTGGCCTTTTCCACAGCAAAAAGAAATGTGCCTTGTAAATATTCAGTACCGTAAAGAGTTAACTGATATGAATAAAAAGAAGAAATGCAAGACATTCAGAATGGGTTTTTTTTTGAGGGGGTGAGATGTGAAAAGAAAAGGAACAAAATTGGTTTGGAAATTCTAAATTCTATTTCTTTATGGTATCCCTAATTTCATTATGTTGGATAATTATGCATAGTATTTATTTGTGGCTTCATACATTGTGTGAGTAAAATGTGTGCCATGGAATCAGTGACAGAGGGGAGAGGGGTGTGTTAGAAGGTTCTAGTCGTCTGAAGTCAGAGCAATATACCATTTTGCTCCTAAATGACCAGGCTTTAAAAAAATATACAGTATTCATAAAAACACACTGCAACCACTCTGGAAACCATTAAAATTGCCACAATATAGGCCAGACCATGTTCTGCCTGTTACTTGCCAGCAATAACTATATGTCGGATAGGGCACGCCTCCAAAAGCCTAACACTTCAATATAGGTTTGAATATTTGTCACATGACACTGACACCTGGGTTATGACGAATCTGTCACGTACAGCAAAGCAATGGTATAGGGGAGGGGTCCCCGGCTTATGGTGATTGTATAATTATTTCATTACATATTACAATGTACTGACAATAGAAATAAAGTGCATAATAAATGTAATATGCTTGAATCATCCCCAAACCATCCCTCTCCCTCCCTGGTCTGTGGAAAAAATTGTCTTCCATGAAAATGGTCCCTGGTGGCAAAAATGGTGGGGACCGCTGGTTTAGGGTACTGTCCTGGGTGGCTGAGAAGTGATGAATTAGAGTACTTAAGGGCTGTATTTAGGGTGTGTGCTTTTACTAATGTTCTCATCCCAGGGACACATATGTGCATTGTGAGCGAAAGATAGTGGTATGCATACAAGTATTTACGTATGCATGTAATGATTCTGTTTACTTATATTTTACTTCTGTGTCAAGAAGAATTTAAGCAGTTTAAAAAATATATACAACTCAAAAACATAAACTAAAATTTGGAGGGAAATAAGGGCAGAAAACACACACACACACAACCCCCACACAGAAATGCATCGCATGGGGTCCTGTTTGGGCGTGGGAAGAAGGCTACAAATGTGGCTGTAGGTTTGCTTGAAGATGATAAGGCACATGCATCAGCTTCAAGAATCACAGAAAATACAAGGTGAAAACAAGGCAATGTTCAAGAGAACCATAGCTTTTTCTGCCGCTGAGATTCATATTTTTCCCAGAGAGCCTCACAGAAGAAGTCACTGTGTACCATGGAGGATGATGCCTCCATAAATTCCTGACAGTAGTTATCATTACGAATTTACAGGGCTTTTCTTGTAATGTTCCTCACTGCATGCCAAAAGTATAAAAACAATGCCTTGAGGGCCCCAAACCATGCCGTCCTTGCATGGAGCTCACTGGGCCCAGGTTGACCCAAGGGTAGACTCTCTAAAGCGGCATTGTCTAGAGAACTTTCTGTGATGATGAAAATGTTCTATATCTGTACTGTCCGTTATGGTAACCACCAGCTACCTGTAGTTTTCAACTCTCAACATGTGGCCAGTGGACTGAGGAGCTGGGGTTCAGCTCCTACTAGAATTCATTTAAATGTAAATAGCCACATGTGGCTAATAGCTATTGTGTTGGTGTTGGACAGTGTGGCTCTATGAAATGTCTGTATAGCTTATCTTTCCAACAGTCGTTCATGGATATCATTTCTTGCGATTGAGATTTGATAAGTTACAGAGATAAAGGGATACTTACCAGCAGAAGCAAAATTTACCTCTGAAAACATTTCTGGGTCTGCTGCAGTACAGACGAAATTAGGCAACAGAGGCCTCAAAGCTCAATGCCATCAGGTAGATGGGCTCTTATTATAGAACACTTGAGATGTAAACACTTCTATTATATAGATTTTTAGCTAGCAATTATAATCTATGTTCTGATGCTCTAATCTATTTTGTAAGTTATAGATACACATATCATTTTAATAAGTTTTTTTAAATGGATACCGTCAACCTCCTTTTCTATTCGACACCTGAGATGCTGCATTTTTTTGGAGAAAAAATCACACAAACACACCGAATCAGCATTTGTTCAAATTCTTGGTTTCTGGTCTCAAAGCGGCCTGTGATGCTTTCTTGTGATGCTTCTATATGTGTCCTTTTCAATCCTTTGTTCCTCCCATGCTTAGCTCTGGCAGAGAGGGGTCTATTCTAAAATAACACATTTTGTTCATGACTACGAGAGGTGATCGACAGCAGCAAGAGGAAAGGTGGCTCTTCTTTCTGAAAGACTTCTGGGCTTCCACGTAAGGTGGAGTCTGAGTGGATTGGAAGGTGACCCACTGAAAAGGAAGGTGACGAATGGGCAACAGTTAAGAAATACAATCATGCACCACTTAACTGTGGTCACATTTTGAAGAGTTCTAACTGACACAAGGCCCTACATCTAAATCATTTCCCCAAATATTGTCCATAATGTTTTGCAAAATCTGTTTAAAATTTTTAATGAGGAGTTCTTTAATGAGCAAGCTCAACTCCAACTTAACAATGAGGAAAGTTATTCAGTTTTGTAACAGGCAGTTCCAAGAAGGCTACATGTCTGATTGATTCAGCAGCTCAGTGATGTCACCAGATTCCAGGTTTTTTTGTTTTTATTTTCCTCTCTCTGCTATGACGTCTACAGTGTTGGCTTAATTATTTGGGCTGGTAACAGGATAGATAACGCTATGACTCATCTGGACAGCTGACATCTAGAAGATGAAGGGAAAACAGTCTTTCTATGGCCTTGTCTTATCACTGAGGAAACCTCTCCCTGGAGACTTCCCGCAGATGTCCCCTCACTGCTCTTTGGCTGGAACTGGGTCACGGGCCAGTTCCCAAAGGAGACACTGTGGAGTGGCAGGCTTCTCTGCAGTCTCACGGCCGTGCAGAAGGGAGCTCTGCTGGGGAGCAAGGAGGGAAGATTAGAAGTTCAGGAGGAAGCCAGCAGGGCCCGCGACAGTGACAAGTGAAGGACTTCACAACCTAACTCCTGGCAACTTCTCTGGCCTCGTCCTTTGCTGCTCACCTCCTTGACCTTGACCTGCAGCTCCGCTGACCTAAGTTCTGTTTTTCTGGGCATGCTGTGCACTTCCACGTCTAGGGCCTTAAAGTATGCTGCTGCCTTTGCTCTAGAAGGTGCTCCCATGTCCATACCTTCTGCGCTTCTTTGAGGGTTCGTCTTACTTGTTACCTTGTTACTTCCCCTGACTTCTTCCCTCGCTCCCAAGCTGTGGTTAGGGGCCATCCTTCTCTACTCCCAACACACTTCTGCCTGTCTCATTCAAGTGTTTGTCATGCTGCATTGCAATGACCTGTTTGCTTCTTTGTGTCCTTGGCTAGGATACCACCTTAAGGGCAAGAATTCTGTCTTGGCCTCTGACATCGTACACAGTGATGGAGGCATGGTAGCTGATCAATGCCCAAATAGCCCTACTATGGCAGGAGAGCCCACGTGTCCTCCACACTAAATACACTCTTCCTTTCGAGGACAGCTCAGAGAAATCTTCCCAGGTCAAGCTCTTGAAAAATACTGAAGTTTCTAAATTTCTTCTGTCAGCTCAATGTACTTCAATACTAACTCTTTGACAAGGCATTGTTAAAATGTTAATAAATTTAATTTAGGTGTAATTTACATACAATAAAATCTAACCATTTTAAGTGTACCATTCTGAGTTTTGACTACATTAGACACCCATGTAACCACCACCGTAGTCAAGATACAGAACCCCAGAATCCCCCATGCCCCTTCCCCTCCTCCCTTATATCAGGAGACTGTGGATCTGGGTTTGCTTGTTCTAGAATTTCGTATAAATAGCATCATACAATATGTGTTCTTTTGTGAGTATCTATTCAAATCTTTTACCCATTTTTTATTTTGTTGAAGCTTAATGTCTTAACTTTTTCTTCTATGGTTTGTATGTTTGTATTCTAAATTATAAAGATTTTCTCCTTTGTTTTCTCATAAAAGCCACATAACTTCAGTTTTTACATTTAGGTCTGTGATCCATTTTGAGTAAGATGTGAGACAAATGTGAAGGTTTATGGATATCCAGTTGTTCTAGGTCTGTTTGTTGAGAGGATCTTTAATGTCTCTTCTCCATTAAGGTTCCTTGGCTCCTTTGTTGAAAATTAATTGACTGTATATGTGTGAGTCCACTTCTGGACTCTCTATTTTGCTCTGTGGATCTTACACCCATACCACACTGTCTTGATTATTGTAGCTTTATAATAAGACTTAAAATGAAGTAGTGTAAGCCCTATACCTTAGTTCTTTTTAAAATTTTTTGTTTTTGAAATGGGGTCTCTCTGTCTTGCTCAGGCTGGTCTTGAACTCCTGGGCTCAAGTGATCCTCCTGTCTTAGCCTCCCAAGTGGCTGGGATTACAGGTGCAAAGCACCAAGCCTGGTGAAAACATCTTTTAACTATTCTAGGTCCTTTTATATAAGTTTTAGAATCAGTTTTATCTTGCAATTAATTTCTGTAACCAAGTCTTCTGGTATATTGATTAAGGTTATATAGAATCTTAAGATCAATTTGGGAAGAACTGATATCATAACAGTATTGAGTCTTCCAAACCATGATCATGGTATATCCTTCCATTTAATTAGATCTTCTTTAATTTATCCCAGCAATGTTTGTAGTTTTCCACGTACAGGTTTTACATGTAACATATTTTGTTACATTAATCTAAGTATTTTATGGTTTTTGATGTTACCATAGAGATACTATTTATTTTATATATTCAATTTGTGTCCTTCAATCTTGCTAAATTCACTAATAATTCTAGTAGCTTTTTTGAGATTCCTTAGTACTTTCCATATAAACAATCATGCTGTCTATAAATAGGACAGTTTTGCTTTTTCCTTTCCAATCTGTATGTCTTCTATTTCTTTTTATGTCTTTATTGCACTGGCTAGGAGCTCTAACACAATGTTGAATAGAAGTGATAAGAGTGGATATCGTTGCCTTGTTCCTAATCCCATGGGGAAAGTGTTCACCTTTTTTACATTAAGTATGATGTTGCTGTAGGGTTTTTTGTAGATGTCATTTATCAAGTTGAGGAAGTTCCTTCTACTGCCAGTGTGCTGAAAGGTTTGTTTTGATTTGTTTTAATCATGGATGGGTGTTGAATTTTGTCAAATATCTTTTCTGAATCTATAGAGAATCTCCTATGATTCTTCTACTAAGTAAATTGCATCAACTGATTTTTGAATGTGAAATCAACCCAGCCTCATAGAGTTACACAGAATTTTCCCTACTCATGTGCAGTTTAGCAATTGGCAACAGATGCGAGGGGAATCCCACGTAGATTTCTGGTTCTTTTTCTCTATGTAGCTCCTTTTTCTCCCATACTTTGCCTCACCCTCATTAGACTCCAATCCCTGTCTGAGAACACCAGACTCTGCTTGGCTTCCATCTCTCTGCAAAGCTTCTGGAAAGTACCTCCAGGTAAAAAGTCAGGGCAATCATAGAGCTCACCTCATTTGTTTCCCTTTCCTAAAATATCACCATTCTTCCCTGCTCATTGTCCAGTGCTGTCTCACATATATGTTTTAGTTTATGGTGAAAAAGTCCAGTGCCAGTTATTCTGATCTAGTTGGATGTTGAAGTTAGCTGTAAGGATTGGTAGACATAGCATTTGTTTGTTCTCTCTGATTCTTGAGTATTTAGGGACTGTTTTTTCTCAGTGAATGTTTATTGAAGATCTGTCTAATATAATAGTTGACCTTCTTGGTCACCCTCTTTCTTTTGAAGCTGGAACTTCGTTGAGCATTAATTCTATGCTGGGCAGTAATCAAAATTTGATTTGTATGTAGGTATCATATTTTATGAATGAGAAGATGAGTATGTCAAGTGATGGAGTGACTTATCCGAGATCAGATTGATTGAATTAGAACTCATCTCTGACTGAAGAACTTTGACTTTTAACTGTACCAGCGTAAGCTCCTTTTGAGATTTTTTTTTTTCTTTTTCTTTTTTTTTTTTTTTTTTTTGAGACAGAATCTTGCTTTGTTGCCCAGGCTAGAGTGAGTGCCGTGGCGTCAGCCTAGCTCACAGCAACCTCAAACTCCTGGGCTCAAGCAATCCTTCTGCCTCAGCCTCCCGAGTAGCAGGGACTACAGGCATGTGCCACCATGCCCGGCTAATTTTTTTTTTCTATATATTTTTAGTTGTCCAATTAATTTCTTTCTAATTTTAGTAGAGACGGGGTCTCGCTCTTGCTCAGGCTGGTCTCCAACTCCTGAGCTCAAACAATCCGCCCGCCTTGGCCTCCCAGAGAGCTAGGATTACAGGCGTGAGCCACCGCGCCTGGCCCAAAGAATCATTCTTGATTCCTCTCTAACCCCCCTATTTTCTCTCTTGCCCATTTTCATTAACAACCAGAGTGATCATACTAAACATAAATCAGAGCATGTCACGTCATTACTGAACACTCTGCAGTGAATTCTTTGTGCACTTGATGCATGTAGAACAAAACCCCATGATTCTTGTCCAGGCCCGTGAAGCCCAGGCTGAGCTTGTTCCTGCCTTCTTCTCTAGCTTCCTCTCCTGTTGCTCTCCACTGTGGTCTCCGTCCTGTCCCTGGCACAATGCCAAGCCCCGTGTCTTTGCCCTTCCTATTCATGCTGCGTCAAAGGTATTGCCCCCCAACCCCATCCAGATTTTTGCACGGATGGATCTTTTTATGTTATTTAGGTGTCTGCTCAAATTGCATCTCCTCCTGGTGAGGCCTTTGCAAATGGCCCCATTCTAATATAGCCCTCAGATTCACTTTCTTTCATGTTACTTTGTCACTTCTCAGTATCGAAAGTTACTTGGTTTGAGGATGTACTTACTCGTACATTATCTGTTATCATCTCACC
>CAUYSK010096832.1:0-55520 GCA_963575035.1 Avahi laniger | reverse complement strand
GATCAAGCCTCAGCGTTTATTGTCGGGTGCTTGCTTATATGCCCTGGGAAGGGGGAAGGGTAAGTTTAGGGGCCGTGGCATTCGCTGATTGGTGGTAGACGGGTGACGTGAGGGAGCAGGGGCCGTTGGTCTTGGCGCGCGGGAAAGGAAGCGCGGGACTTTCAAATAGAGCGCGGGAATTTCCAGGGGAGGAGGAAGAAGGAGGAAGTGAAGGCTGGCATAAATGGCTGCTGTAAGCTGCCACTTCACGGCCATGTTGGCTCCCAACAAAGGTGACAGCCATACCGCAGACCAGTCTGCAGAGGGGGAGGCCAGGACTGACCCGCCCCAGCCCTTCTAAGAACCACGGGCGCTGGGACTAAACTCCCCTTGCACCTGCGCCACCGGGTCCCTGCAGCTGCCGGAATCCACAGAGAGCCCTTCTGGCCCGGAGGGAGGAAGGAGTCCACCCTGGCTTGGGGCCGGATGCTGAGGGTGGCTGGTGTCCATCCCGCCGGAGCATGAGGTTCTGAACAGTAGCTGAACCTGGGAGAGCCATTGGACAGGCAGCTGGGGGCCAGGGGTGTACCGTCCCCCAGGCATTCCTCCTCTGGGACCTGTGCGGAGTTTCTTTCCGATGCTTCCGTGATGGCAGACACTCGGGGCTGCATATGGACGGGTTTGTTGCCTGAATCCGGCAGGTCTACCATCCAGAATTTGCCATCAAATGACTTCATAGGTAGAGCGTGACCCTGTTTGCTTCCCATAAAACACCTGTCGGGGCTTCCAGGTCTGGGTCTTCCTTGGGGTCACTGGTGCCAGCTGAGCTCTCCCTCAGGTCTTGCCCACGCTGTATTCCTAAGCGACCGCACAGTGAGTCCCGAGCACTTGCCCCGTGAAGGCCAGTGGGAGGGAGGTGCCAGGGCTGCCTCCCCCTCCCTGGCCGCCCTCTGGAGTAGTTTGGGGACAGACACAGCATAATGAGGCAGGAGCGTTCACCTGGTAAACATCTCGGGCGGGTGTAGCAAAATGCCGATAAATGCCAAACTCCCGCGCCTGGAGAGCCGGCGTTACGGATCAGTGCATCCAGGGGTGTCTGGAACATTCCCAGGGAAAACAAAACAATTATTTTTGACAACTTGCATCAATATCATCTACACTTTTTCCCTCTGCACAGGGTCCCCTCCCCCATTCCAAGCTGACCCTTCTCCGCTCGTCCGCGTTGTCAGGAAATAGAGCGGGGAACTCAATAAGCCAATTGTTAGCTCCATCGATCTTATTTGGGGGCCTGAAAATTCAGCAGCCAGCACAGTGTTAAATTATTAACTAAATGTTTCCACTCACTGGGGACATGCTTTGTGAAGACTGTCTAGAGGAACAACCGCCTCTTTATGAAATTAACAGCCTAAGGGGTAGACGGGACGGGAGCAGAAGTCGTGCGGAGGGAAGGCAGCTCTGCACACCCAGGCTGGGGGCAGAGCTGCGTGGTGGGGTCTGTGCCACGGGAGGGCAGAGCTGCTGGGGGTCCCCGCAGGGAGTGGAGCGTGTGCCCTGCGAGCCTCGCCCCAGGGCACCTTCCTTCGGGACATCGTGGCGGCCACGGCTCCAGGCTGGGGTGTGGGACTGTCCACTCCATGGCTCGCTCTCATCAGCCAGGTCGCTGCCTGTTGGAGCCTTGGCTTCTCCTTGGCTGTGACGGGATAAGCATCAAGGCCACGGAAGGGTGTGGCAAGAACCGAACAAGCTCGTGGGTGCGAAGCCCAAGCGGTGACCGCCGCCTGGCGGAGTTTGGCAGATGGCAGTGGGCTCACCCCAGGCCACCTTCTGCCCTGTTGTCGAGCAAGGGTCTCGGGGGTGGGGACTGGGGCTCGCTCACCCACCTTCACACCCAGCAGGGGCCAGGCTGTGGCCTCAGGGAGCTCGCAGTCCAGAGAGGAGGACAGAGATGCGAACGGCAGGCAGCTGTGTGCTTGAGAAACGGCTCTGGGCCGCGGTCACCTGTCGCATTGGCCTGGCCGCTGTGGGCCACCACGCCAACAGACACAAAGGAAGAAGGCAGGATTAGAAACCACACACGCAGGGGGTCCCCGACTCACCACAGCTCAACTTACGATTCTTTGACATTAAGATGGTGCCAAAGTGATACGGATTCAACAGAAACTGTACTTCTAATTCTGAAATTTGATCTTTTCCCAGGCTGGCGCTGCGCGTACGCTACTCTCATGCTGGGCAGTGGCGGCCAGCCCTCCCGGTCAGCCAGGCAGTCAAGAGGGTAAACGACCCACACGCTGTAGTGCACGACGTCGCGGGGGTTTGGCATGTGGGGGCTGGCAGAGCGTTCTGAGCATGGTTGGGGCAGGCAAAGCTGTGATGGTGGCTAGAGCAGGTGTATTGAATGCGTCTTCAACTTACAATATTTCCCACTTACAATATGTTTCTCGGGAGGTAGCCCCATCTGAAGTGGAGGAGCATCTGTACTTTCTAAATTTAACGATCAGAAATATCACGATTGAGGCTGCAGGTTTACAGTATTTTTTCAGCCCCGCCTTGCTCCGCCCCCATGAGGCAGCAGGGAGAACTCGGGACACCATGGCAGCTCCGTGCCAGCGTGGCTCCCCCATGCCACCGACACCCTGCTCACCAAACCCCAGAAACAACCTTGAAATCCACAGTTCCCTCCCAAAGAGAATCCCCTCCTCCTCCCCAGAAATGTTAAGTTCTTTGTGGGAAGTTCCAGGAGAGAGAAATTAACTACCCATACCTGGGAAGCCTGCAGGGCAGGTGGGAGTGGCTGATTCAGAGGCCACCTTGCCTGTCTGCCTGCACGGAGGGCAACTTGCTGACGGAAGTGTCTGCAGTTTGCGAAGAGAGCAGCAAGAGAGAGAGCTGCCTCAGACGCCGGCACCCTGGCCTCAGAGCCCCCACGCATGTACAATATGTGATACCTATGATAAAATGCACAGTCACGAGTATATACTTGGACAACTTTGACAGATGCAGCCCCCACTGAATCAAGATAGAGGTATTTCCATTACTTCTGGCCTCCTCCAGCCAAAATCCCCCAGGGGCAAAGGAACAGCCACTGTTCTGATGTGCATCACCTTAGATCAGTTTTACCTGTCTTTGAACTTCATGCAGAAAGATTCATACAGTATGTTCCCTTCTGTATCTGGCTTCTTTTGCTCAGCATAACGATGTTTGAGATTCAGTCCTGTTTTTGCATTTAGCAGTGATTCATTCTATTTATCGTGCAGTGGTAGTAGCCCATGTTGTGAACACATCACAAATTTAGCCATTATCCCGTGGACAGGCACTTTGCATTGTTTCTGGATTTGAGCTGTTATGGATAAAGTTGCTATGAACATTCACGTACAAGAGTTTGTGGACCTCGGTTTTCATTTCATTTCATTTCAATGTAGATTATCTAGGAATAAAATTGTCAGGTCGTAGGGTAAGTGCATGTCTACATTTATAAGGCGCCACCAAATTGCTTTCCAGAGTGGTGTGCTATTCTGCATTCCCACCAGCAATGGGAATTCTAGTTGTGGGTTGACAGTCAAGATGAGTCGAGATTTCCAGTTGCTCCTGTCCTCACCGACGTTCAGTATCTACTCACTTTAGTGTGTGCGAAACAATATCTTGTGGGTTGAGTATGCTTTTCCCTGATGATTGATGATATTTTCCTGTGCTTATTACCCTTGGATATAACTGATTTTGTGTTTACTCAAGGCTTTTGTTCACCTTTGAATTGAATTGTCTTTTTATTGATTGATTTTTAGTAGATCGGTATATATTCTTGATACAAGTCCTTAGTCATTTGTATGTATTGCAAATATTTTCTCCCAGTATGTGGTTTGGCTTTTTATTTCTTTAACTGAGTCTTTTGGTTAGTGAGTGTTCTCAATATTTTTCAGTTTAGTGTTTTTTTCAGTCATCATTTCTTTTTTCTTTTCTTCTCCTGCTCTACTCCCCACCTCTTCTCTCTTTCTGGAACTCAAGTTATACTTAGATCAGATTTTGCCCTACAGGTCACTGAGGCTCTGCTCATTTTGTTTTAATATTTTTTTCTGTTCTTTAAATTGGATAATTTCTATGAATCTGTCTTCAAATCCACTTACCCTTTCTTCTGCCAGCTCCAACTTGCTGTTAAAAGCCTATCAAGGAACTTGTTTATTTCATGCACTGTGCTTTTCAGTTCTGGAATTTCCCTTTGGTTCTTAATTTCTCTCCTGTCATTTCCCATCTGTTTGTTCATTGTGATCACCTTTTCCTTTAAGTCTTTGGCCATATTTATAATAGCTGTTTTTAAATCTGCTGATTTCAACATCTGAGTCATAACAAATTTAGTTTGCATGGACTAAATTTTTTCTATACTATGGGTCACATTTTCCTGTTTATTTGCACATTTAATAATTTTTCTTATTATATGGATCCTTGTAGGTGATACATTATAGAAACTCTAGATTCTGTTGTATTCCTCTGAAGAGTCTTGGTTTTCATTTTAACAGGCATTTTAATCACTGGTGCTTACCCTGAACGTGCAGAAGCTTTGCTATACACTTTGTTAGAGTGGGTCTGTTTCAGTTTTGTCCTGGACTTAGGATATAGTCTTTGTTCTTAAGGCAAAACCTCTCTGAGGTTTTAGTGGAAAGCCAAAGATGACTATCCAGCTCGTCTAAATTGACAAGACTCAAATTCCAAAACCCTGCTGTGGTAAGCAGCAGCTGAAACCTTTGCTTAGCTCTTTCTGCCTCTTCTACTGGGCGATCCCTTTCAGGCAGGGGTAACCTGGCAGTAAGCCCAAGATCTCAGGGAGTTTACATGCACATTGGGGAATCATCTCTCTGTGGCTCCTTCCTCTCTGGGATTTTGCCCTCAATTTACAGATGCTCCAGCAACCTCAAATTCCGTCCTCTGACACGTCCGTCTCACAAGACTGCAGCTTTCTGTGTGAGTTCTAGCTGCCCTGCTAGACCCAGATGGCCTGGGCAGTGGTCTCAAGGGAAAATCTAGATAACTCTGGACCTCACAGTGCAATTCCTTCTGTCGAAGGTTGAGTCCCTCCAGTTTCTAACTGCTTCTTGTTATTCTATGGTGCCCTCGAATCTTTTGTTTTTTAAATCATTTTGTTCCAAGCGTATAATTGTCATCTGCCGGAGGGTGTGTCCAATAGAAGCTACTCTGCTGTCTCTAGAATCCATATGCTTTATTATTCTACATGCGCATCCCTTTTAAGCAGTCACACGCACCTCTACCATGAGATCTGTGTTCTCATCCTGCCATCCTGCCGCAGCCCAAGGAAGTGGTTAGCGTGGGCACCATCCCATCTTACAGGTGGCAACAACCAGGTTGAAACTTATCAGGTGCCTCACCTGAGGACATCAGCCTGGAGGAAGAGGACTGGGTTCTTGAGTCCCGAGTTGCTGATCGCAGATCCCAAGCTCTTTGCGCCGTCGGTTCCAAATGTCCCACGGACACAGCAGGACCCTTCCGCCGTCCGGGCCTCCCCTCGGATCCTCCATGCTGCCTTCCAACGCCCAGAGTTTTTCCTGGCAGCCTTCTCGCTCCACCCAGGGCTGCTCGGTCCCCCACCCAGGCTCCTGGGAGCCAACAAGAGCCCCAAAGAGGCCATGTGGCCGTGGGCCAGGGTCTCCACCACAGGGGCGGTCTGAGGGGCTGCCTGTGAGCATGGTTATAAAGGGGGCATTGAGGGGCGGGCTCCGTGGAGACTCCGTCTCCGTCAGCACCCCACAATGTGGGCTTTGTGAGACCTGGCAGGGCTGAGCTGAGTGGGAACTTTCCTTTTTTCCTAGGGAGAGATTATTTAATTTAAAAATAATTGAATGTGGAAAATGTTGGATATGGAAAGTGTTTATCAGGTTTCCTTTTTTGTTTCTCTTGTTGGCCTCACCCCACGGTGGTGAGCAGTGCGCCCTCCCCGGAACGTCAGTGGAGGTGTTTGTGCTTTGAGTTCTGCACCCCACGAGCAGAGGGTCTGGGGTCCCAGGGCGGAGCCAGAGGCTGATGACATGGCTGCTGTGGCCAAAGAGGCCTCAAAAAGTCAGGCAGGGGTCTTGGGTGGAGTGCCGGGGCTGGGGGTGGCACCCTGCAAAAGCACAAAGTGGACATTCCAGGGACTTCCTTGTCCCACAGTTCCTCCCAGGAGCCCCACACTCCAGCTGGGACACCAGGGCGTCCACACGACCCCCTTCCACCTCCGTTCTCACCTGCTCCATTCTCTGCCTGCCTGGTCTCGTCAAGGCCAGTAAACTCTTTGGTGGCAGCTAGGGCCACCATTCCCATCCTCCCAGTAGGCTCACGTCAGGGTCTGTCACCCTTCAGATGTGCGTGCAGATGTGTCTTCCGTCCCCAGCTGCACTGAGGCCAGGGGTTACTTTGGTGATGCCTTGAGGTGTAGGCTGGTGACTCTGTGGGACTGGGTGAGGCGTCACATGCATGGCCCTCCCTGGTGCTCTGCCAGATGTGTCTGTTGACACAGCCGATGAGCTGGCTCTCAGTCAAGACCTGTCACCTGTTGTCTGCGGCTTTGCCGCTCCCTCTCCTATGTTTTCATCTGTAAAACGAGGGATGCATGCAGGGGCCAGGGACACCTAAGTCTCAGGGCCGGCTTTGCAACCTGATCCTCTCTGGGAGAACTCAGCGCTGGTGACACGTTGCTCCTGACTTAGGGATGCAGGGAAGGTCTCACTGTGAGCTCCTGAAGACCACAGAAGGTGCTCGGAGACCCAGCTGCCAAGTCTTCCGAGCAGAACGGAGGGGCTCCGACAGGGGTGCAGCCCCAGCATGAGAGCGTGGGAAGAGGCTGGGGACCCTGCCTCCCAGGCTGCTTGCCCTTGGATGGCGATGTTTCTGTGAGGTTCCATCCCAGACAGACAGGCAGAGAGGCACGGCGCAGCCAAGAGCAAGCCCAGGTGCTAAAAGAGACCTTAGCCCCACTGCAGACGGGAAACCAGGCCCAGGGAGGGCGAGACCCTTGGGGCCTCCGGGCACTCTGGCCATAGTCATGGGTTCCCTGGCACTGGCCCAGGAAGAAGTCTGGAGCACCCTGGACCTGGCCACGGGATGACGTAGGTCCCACTGGGAAGTACTGTCCGTCTGCTTCGGTAAGGCCCACCCTTGCCCTTCTGGTCCCAGCCAGAGTTCTGCATACAATGGGTGCTCACGTGTGCCTGTGGAACTGCGCAATGGACGCGAGGGGCGGCCAGGGCTACAGGGGGTGGGCACAGAGCTCTCTCTCACTGCAGGGTAGGGTCAGTTCTCAGAAGTCTTTAACACCCCCCGCCCCCCGTGCAGATTTGGAGTGACTTGGCACCTGGAGTTCTGGGATGTCCCCAGGGGGAGCAGGCAGGTCCTGGGCTAGGGAGCAAAACACAAGCCTGGGCTACAGTGCGAGTGCCCCGCGGGCACTCCCAGGCTGGACCTGGCCCTGGTCCCCGCTCCAAATCCCCCAAGGGCTTTGGGCTGGGGTGGGGAGAGGAAGGGCAGGCACTGGTGTGTGGTCAGAAGAAAGGGGCTCGTCTTGCTCAGCGGCCACCCCAGGCCCAGCCCCCAGCCTCTGGGTCCCGGTGCTACCTCTGGGCATTCCCAGGGCTGGCACCAGGCTCTGGGTTCCCGTGAGCCTCTGGACACTGGGCTGCTCCTGCCGGGGCCAGAACCGAGCGAGGGGTCGGGCTGCCCAGGCCTCTGGCAGGACGCCGGGCAGCAAGAACCCATCTGCGGCAGGGAGCAGAGCTCTGCCGGGGGTCAGAGGGGAAGCCTGTCTCCCCACGCCCAGGCCCACCTCAGCGGTCCTAGGGGCCCCTGAGCACTTCCAGGCTGATTTGGCTGAGAGGGTGAGGCTCGCTGGCCCGGCCCTTACTGCCCTCCGGAGCTGGGCTGCAGGCCCCGAGCTTTCTGGAGCAAACACTGGGCTGCCTGGCTGGGCTGCTTCTTAGTATTCGTGTGCGAGGCCCTGGAAGAAGCAAAGTGGAGAGAGGCCAGCATAGGGCAGCTATTCAACACCATCCCCAAAATCCGTGGGCCAAGGACATTCGGACAAAGAGCCGTCTTCATTCAGAGAAGTGGGCACGGCTTCTGCGCTCACAAAGGCGCTTGAATGCGTAAGGCCGGCGGGGAGGGGCACCGGCGGGCTCCTAACAGGACCCTCCTCCTCCACGGGCCTCTCAGAGGCTTTGAACTCCAGAAGCCCCTCTCGGGGAGTGACCTTGAACGTCAGGTGTCACCGAGCCCTGTTCCCAGCTCCTGATGTCAGGTCTTCGGTCTGTCTGCCCTCAGGGGCCAGGGCCACCGTGAGCCCAGGGTGGGAGCTCGGCCCACAGTGAGGGAGTGGCCTGTGCCCTGGAGCCTGTGCTGGCGAGAGGCCTGGGATTGGGCACCCCACCTTCAGAGATGTTAGAAGAGCCGGTTTGGAGAAGGGCCGTCCTGGGAAGAGCCTCTGGCGGCTGGTGGGGGTGGGACGCAGCATGGCGGCTGAAGCTGGGGGCTCCGTACACATAATCACCATAACGATTATTGAATTTTAGAAGCCAGGAGTTGAGGCATTTCTGCACAATTTTGTCAGCAAGAAATCACAGGCTGGCCCTGCCCCTCCTCCGCCTGTGTCAGCGGCTGGTGGCCAGGCTGTCTGGACACAGCATTCCTAGACCTGCTCTCCGGCTCCCAGCGAGGGTCCCCACCCTGCGGAAGATAAGATAGAGCCGTGTTGGGGAGGAGGTGTGGACGGGGCCGCACCGGCACGCTGGGAGTGATAAAAGGAGCTTCAGAAAGGTGCTGACGTGGCACCTTGCTTAATGAGGTCATCGCAGAAGCTGCTGCCCCGATAACCCGGAGGTCAGGCTCCCAGCAAGTGGCAGCGGCGCGAAGCGGGGCGGGAAGTGGGGCTGTCCGCAGCCGCCTCTCAGCACCCAGCACCCCTGGGGCCCGCCGGAACGGGTCTGAGCTCATTTCGAGGCTGTCATCCTAAAACCAGCGGGTGTCCTTGTCCCCCAGGACAGCCAAGATCCTTCCCCTCCCCTGGCTGGTGTGCAGTGGAGCCCAGAACAGCTCTTGGCCAGGGCAGAGCTCAGGCCACCCGTCCAAGGGGGAACCTTCTCCTCCCCCAACCCGAGTGTCAGCTCCCACCTCCTACGCTTTGGGGGTCTGTAGAGCTCCCCAGCTGAGCTGCCTGTGGGGTCTCCCTTGCTCTGGACATTCACAGAGGCCTGGGCTCTGCCAGCCGCCGTGCTGGGCCTGGGGACTCGAGCCACAGCCAGGGCCCTCCGCGACCTGGGGCTGGCTTGCACGGGCGCCCTCTGCCGTGGACTTGCAGCTTTGCTCCGTCCACCGTTGGAAGCGTCTCTGTCCAGCCAAGCCCTGAGCTCTGGGGGTAGAGGGAGAGGGAAGGAGGGCGCAGAAAAGCCCTGAAAGGCGGGAAAGGAGCCTGGCTCTGCCACCTTCAAACTGGGTGTCCTCGGAGCAGCCACCTTCAAACTGGGTGTCCTCGGAGCAGCCACCGTGGTCTCCGTTGCCCCGTCCGTGTGGCCAGGGGCTGCAGTCAGGGTCTGGCTTGGTGACGCCGGGGTCCAGGCACTGTGTTGAGATAAAGGGCTAGGGGCCGGCGCAACCTTCGGGGAAGGGGCTGGTGGTGGGCGTGGTGGCAGGCAGGCTGGTCAGGTCTTGGGCACAGCTGACTTTGTCCAGTTGCCAGAAGGCAGGGCCTTGTCCTACACGGCTGGGCCAGGCTCTGTCCTCCATCCCCAGGCCAGAGCTTCGTGTCTGCCGGGCTTCTTCTCAATGCAACATCCAGTATTTTCTCTTAACAGGCCTCGAACTTTTTGTGTGCCCAGGTACGTGGGCGTAGCCGGGTCAGCCACTCTGGAAGGGTTTGGGCTTCGCCTCGGCTCTTTCCCTGTTGGAGCCGTTTCCACAGATGGCCGGCAGGGAGCGGGCACGGCCTGTGCCATGGCTGGTTGGCAGCTCACTGGTGAGGCGTGGCAGCCCAGACGAGCCTCAGGTCTGGGGAATGGCCCTCGGCTGGGCCGGGCACCGGGGGCGCATCCACCGGTGTGTGGCTCCCTGAGCAGAAGCACTTGCTTAGTACACGGCCCAGCAGGGCCCTGACCAGTGTCACTTTCATCCCTGCCAGGCCATCAGGCGGGCAGAGGGGCCGTTGCTGGGCTCGGCCACTGTGTGTCCTACTGGCCCCTCCAGGCAGAAAAGCCCCTGCATGGTGCGGTTCTGAAGACTCGGGCCGACTTCTGACTGGGTAACACCTGTTTGCCTGGGCTGTGTTTAGGGGTCTCTGGAAGCCACCTCTGCAGGAATGTGGAGGGGCGATGCCAGGCCTGGGGCAGTGGGTTCCCCAAAGGGACGGTCCTCGCCCCGCCAGGGCAGAGACCCTTCCCTGGTCCTGCAGGTGCGCAGGGCCATCGGCACATGACATCACCGACCAAACAGCACTTTGACTTCTGTTCCCGATGGGCTGGGTGATTTTTGTGGGAAAATTCAGAGGAATGTTTTGTCTTGGATGATTTTTTTCACAACTGCATGACGGCAGCTGCGCTGGCCCCGGGCAGCTCTGGGCGCCGTGGACGCCCTGCAGAGGGCGAGCCGGGGCATGGGAGGGTCAGGTGGAGCCCACTTGCTCCAAAGCCTGTTCCTCCCCTAAAGCACGCTGCTTCCTGCCACGCTCTCCCACCAAATCGAGCCTCCCTCCCTGCCAAGCTTCATGTTTCCCATCAGGAATGGCTTCTTCCCGAGAGAGGAAGCCCGTGGGGTCCCTCAGCCCTGCCCGTGTCTCCAGCGCACAGCACCGTCCTCAGGACGCAGCAGCCCAGGGCACAGGCGCCAGGAGGGCAGCCGCAGCCTCTCCCCAGCACGGCAGAGCCACCCCCACCCCTGTGCCACACCTGTGCCCCCTCACCTGCCCTGCCCCGCACCACACCTCACGCCCGATGGCTCCATGTTTGAACCTCTTTCTCCTCCTCCCTCTTCTCCCCCCCCAGCCCCCATCTCTTACTTCTCTCACCAAAACCCCTCCTTCCCCGCTCCAGCCCATCTGGGGGATTCTGACCCCCCATGGGAACTCACTCGCCATCTCTGAGACCTGGCATCGCGGGGAGGGCTTGGGTCAGGAGGGCCGACGCCCGAGGGTGGTCATGCCATCCTCAGCCTCGGCCACGTCCCCCCACCCCGGGCCCCAGGACCTCCCCAGAGGGCAGGATGGCCACACACTTTACATCCAGAGGGGACACCCTTGGGAGGAGCACGGAATGTGCCATGAACAGTGCCACCAACAGCAGGACAAACCCTACAGCCCCTGGCAAACAGGCAGGTGGCCCTTGTTCTGGGGGCTACCAGCATTTCGGGGTGGGGGCTCGTCTCCTCGGACCCCTGCAAGGCCCTTCTCCACCCACAGACTGCCCCGTCCCCTCAGCTCCCCTCTGCCCCTCCAGGCTGCCCCTGTCCACGGGCTGATTCATTCCTGCCTCTCCCCGGGCCATGCCCACCCTCGAGACACTTCCCACGGCAGGGCAGCCGTGGTCTCCCGAGGCCGGCTGCAGGATTTAATTGTTTTTCTGCCCCCAAACGCGCTCTGCCGCTCCTTCCCCTCTGCTGCCTGCTCCCCCCTGCTCCTGGCGGCGGTTGGGGGAGGGGACTGGGATTCCAGTAGCATTTCCGCCTCTTGCTCTGCCATTTTATTTGTCCTCCTTCCCTTTCCCCTTTCTTCTCCCTCTGCGGGCCCAGCCTCTGTGATTAAGCCTCCAGGCCTCCTGCTGCTTTTAATAGGCCCGCGGGTCTGACCATCTGACCAGAGCGCTCACACAGCTTGCTCCCGAATGCTTGCGCTGGAATCTCCTAATGCACGGTATTAATCATCACTGTCAGGCCACTCGGGCCCTAAATACACCACCCAGTATAAAATTATACTGCACAGGACAGAAAGAGGCTGTGATTGGCCGCATATTGAAAACAGACATTAGACAGCCCCACCCCCAGCCTGGCCCCCCCTAAATTTCAGGCCTCCTCCAAGACCTCTGCCCAGCTCAGTGAACAATAGACAGCTCAGGGTGCAGGTCGGGCCACATTTGGTACTCATAAAAGTTCCGTGTCATGTGCACAAGTGACAGAGAGGTGGGGAGGGGGCTGTCCTGTCCTCTGCAGCCAGGCCTGGGGGCCACCTGCAGCTTGCCCCTGGGGAGAGCTTGGGGCCCCTTGGGGGTCCATGCACAGCTGGGACAGAAGGGTCTGAGGGCCATTTCCAGGAGCACCCCGAGGGGAACCAAGACACAGGTCCCCGAGAGGAAGGTGGAGAAAGGGAAGGCACCTCGATAGCTCTAAAGCCCAGCCCTGCTCTGCGTGCCGGGGCTGTGCCCTCCGTCCCCTCCGGACGCCCTCCTGTCTGGGGGTAAAGTCTGTGGGGGCAGGGCAGGTACTGGGTCCCTGTAGGCCTCCTGCCTGGGGAGAGGGAAGGCCCTAGGGTACTTCCTATCACGTCATGGAGGGGACCTGGCCCAGGGTGCTTGCGGGGGAGCTGTCCACAGCCTCCGTGTTTGTCCTTGGGGTCATCCAAATGCACCGTCAAGGAGTCAGTGCTGGCCTGGCTTTCAGCAGCCCCCATGCCTGAGGGGCCTGAGCTCCCCCTGCGCCACTCACTTATGTGCCCTCTAAGAGTTGAGTGACCACAGGCTGAGGCTGCAATCCACCGGGGTGATCCAGGCCTCTCAGTGGGACCCTGCGGTTGGCAGAGCCTTGACCCATCATCCTTCCCGTGTGCATGGGCTTGGCAGAGAGAGCAGGCAGCCGCCGCTCGGCTGGGGGGTTCTGGGTACAGCCAGACGTTCAGGGAGCAGCCACGTTGGCCGCCCTTGAAGCCGGACCTCCCGATGCCAGCCCAGCTCCTGGCCGAGCCAGCGCGATGACGCCGCAGCCCAAGGGG
This sequence comes from Avahi laniger, assembly GCA_963575035.1. Classification (NCBI taxonomy): domain Eukaryota; kingdom Metazoa; phylum Chordata; class Mammalia; order Primates; family Indriidae; genus Avahi; species Avahi laniger. Next base: position 42,604 of record CAUYSK010096832.1, on the reverse strand, counting down.
GCCCTGGCACACATGCAGATTCGGGGCACCCACCCCATGCTGCTCGGCCCCCTCGGCCACAGAGAAAGGGGAGGTGGGACCCGTTCCGAGGCGTGGCAGCGTCTCTGTGATAGCCACGTCCACGGAACTGGATGCCGGTCCAGGCACCAGGCTCCTGCAGATACTGCAGAAAACACCTTACAGGACTAAAAGTTTCTCTTAAAAATTAAATGACAAAGGACTCTGGGCTGCGCGACCTTGGAGGGACAAACAAACGAAGAACCACTGCCCGGGTTGGCCCCGAATCTCCACCTCATTCCTGGGGTTGTCTAGGCCCTCGGCCCATTGACCACGGGTGCTGCCCATGGGGCATCTCACGTCCGGGGACGGCCTGCGCCTGCGTGTCGCTGCGGTGTGTGCGCAGGGACCGTCCGCACTGGGTACGGGCGCAATTTCCTTTCCCCTTTGGACGTGCTGAGTACAGCGCCAGGGACCAGGACAGCTGAGTCACTCTCGCAGGTCACGTTTAGGATGGGGAAGGCAAGAGGCCACATGTCTGGGACCAAGTCCCACACAGAAGCGGGCAGGACAGCTCAATGGCCACCTGTCCCCAAAGGAGAGCACCCGGGTGCCCAGGAGGGGGAGCTGGCCGGGCCTGCACGGAGAAGGGCCCCAGAGCGGTGGTCATTCCAGAGCTTGGGGGAGGGAGAAGCCTGACCTGAGGCAGGAGACACAAGTGAGCTTCAAGGCCGAGCACCAGGAGGTCACCGTCACTGGGACAAAGCCGGACGGGGCGCGTCGAGACCTGGCCTCAGAGGCGGACAAGGGGGTGGGACGGTGGGATACAGGACGCCCAGATCTGCAGGTGCGTGAGGGGCACTCAGGGCGCCAGGCTTTGCAGCTGCAGCTGGGACCAGGGGCTGAGGCTTTGCGGGTCGGAGGCCACCAGGGCCAAGAAGGCCCAGATGCAGGGAGGTGACCACGCTCCTCCAAGGGACCCCACAGGTTAACAGGGCCAGGTCCCCTAACATGTCGTCTTGTCCCTTCGGCAGGGCAGGGAGTGGCTCGGGCTCTATTTTCAACAAGGGGTCGAATGAAGCAGCCCTAGAAGGGCTACACGTGCGTGTCCCATCCTGGCCAGTGCCGCGCTGGGGACGTGGTCTCGGCCTTCCGGACAGCAGCCCTGTTTGAAGGAGGCTGCCTCCTGCCTCGGGAGGGTGGGGCCTGCAGCCGGGCATGCATCGATGACAAAAATGAAGGCGTGTTCACTCCACGGTCCTTGTCCTTCCGCTGGGCGCCCCCTAAGCTGGCTACACACCTCTCCTGGGACCCTCAGGGTCTCCCCACCCGGTGGGCACCTCTCAGCCCACACAGATGAGAAACTAGAGCCGGGAGACGCTCAGCCGCCGCCTGTGTTGGACGCAAAGCCGCCAAGTCCTGACCACCGAGCCGCCTGCCCCTTGCGCCACTCAGTGTCTCTGAAACTCAGGGCGCCCCACGGACCCCAGACCCTTCCTCCCCCACACCCCGGCCGTAAGATCCGAGATGGACGCGGGCAACGACACTTAGCACCAGCTCCTGGGGCTCCCCGACAAGGACCGTGGCCTGTCGGTGACGCGCTGACGGATTCACCTCCTGCGCCTCCAGTCTACGGCAGCTTCAGAGGCCCAAGACCCTCCGGGTTCTCTGGAAACTGCTGTTTGCTTTTCCCACGACTCCCACAATGGCCTCAGCAAAACCTTCCTAATCTTGAGTAAATAACGCCCTTGCCCACGTCAGTATGTGGCGCAGATACGCCCCGGCAGCGGGCTCGAGCCGGCTGACGAGCCTGGCATTAGTGGACTGTTCCGCAGGCCCCGCCCCTCCGGGCGCAGTGGGGTGAGGGTGCCCGGCCGGCCGGGGCAGCGCTGGCGGACAAAGTAGCCGTCCGCCTCAGCCTGACGCCTGCGTGCGCACCCGGCTCGCCCTCCGAGGGTCGGGAGGAGGGGGCGGCGGTGTTCGAAAGCCTCCCTCTCTAGCGGAGAAACGCTGCCGGGGGAGATGCGGAGGAAGCCTTCGTGCCCCCCACCTCTGGCTTTCTTCGCCTGTCTGCAGAGCTTTTAAAAATAAAAGCCACAGCGGCCTGGCCAGTCTCGGCCTTGCTGTGTCCGGGCACCGCTTTAAGCTTAGCGCTACCACGTGCGATCTTGGTTCTGCCGGAACATGCGTGGGTTAACTGTTGTTAAACCCATTTTACAGACCAACAAGCTGAGGCAAGAGAGTGAAATCACTGGACAGGGCAGGCAGCTCGGGATGATGGGGCCACCCATCCATGCTGGACGCTGCACCGCGCTGGCAGCAGGACGGACCCAGCTCCGAGGCAAGGGCCCTGGAGACCTGGCTGGTGCAGTGGCTCCCTGTCTCCAGCAGAGAAGTTCCCAAGCTGCGGGGACACTCGGGACACACGGCCACTGCCCGCCACCTCGTCCTGGGCAGCCAGAAGGCCAAGTCTCCCAACAGTGGAGTGATTTTGTTTCTACTCCACAGACCAGGAGCAAACGCACCAGCCTGCCCTCTGTCCTGACGCAGAGCCACCACCTTGGTGGCCACTTGCCCACAGCAACCTCAGGAGGGGACTGCGAGAGCTGCATCACCCTCAGCCTGGTGCAGACAAGGGGCTTCTGCTGCCTTGACAGCCCCCAGCCCAGGAGTTACGGTGAGGCCTGGCGCGTCTCCACCACCTGGGCCATGAACAGGGACCATATTGTCAGGTCCTGCTGGGGGCTGCCTTGAAAAAGAAGAAACTGCCTAAGTCCCACTCACGGCTGCACTTACTACGTGAATGAAATGCTTCTTCAAAGGACCCCTGATGGCTGGATATGCCTGTCAGAAAGCCATCTCTTCCTAAGTGCCAGCCAGCGCATGCTGAGCTGGAGAACCTTCCACAGCCTTCCTCCCGGCCTGGGTCTCTGGCTCCAGCTGAGGGAGATGCAGCGCGGGAGGTTTGGCAGGAGGCCTCTCCGTGCAGCTACCTGCTCACGGCTCACAGTTGGGGTTTTCTGGAGGCTCCGGCCTCTCCTCCCTCCCCTTTCCTGGCTGCAGGAAGCACTAGCCATTTCCCTGCAGGTCCCTGGCCAATGGGATGTCGTCCCAGGTGCGCCCTGGTGATTAACCCGCCTCTGTTTCTGCCACTTGTACGCGGCCCACAGTCTGGTGACCGTGGTCGTGAGAGCATCTTCCACCTCCAAAGCGATGGCCTTTGACCAGTGATTCTCGGCTGCAGGCCACTGTGCCCCCAGGGGACGTGGATGACACTGGAGATGGTTGTGAGGTTGCCACGGTGCCACCACGTCTGATGGGGAGAGCCTGGAACCTGCTCAAAACCTGCCATGCCCAGGACGGGCCGCCGAGATGGAAAATGCCCTGGACTCAGATATCTGCAGAGCAGAGGCAGAGAAGCCTGTTGCTCACCGTGGTCTTTATGTAATGAACCAGGTGACGCGGACGGACAGTGTCGCAGAGTCCCAGCGAGTCAGTCCTGCCGGGCTCTGGGACACGCGGAGATCTGAGCATGCAGAGACCGGAGGAGGAAGACACGCCAGCTCAACTGCAGCGCCCATGTCCTGGCCCACGCATGGGCCCCTCCCAGAGCCAAAGCGGATGGGCTGGTCCCCGCTCCCTCTCGCATGCAGTCTGCGTGGATAGCACAGACGAGGTGCACTGGGCCGTTTTCTGGCCTTGAGGGGTAGTTTATCCCTGTCCCTGTACATAGATAAAAGTCCCCGTAAAACTCCCGATTTCACCTCTCCAGGGCTCAGCCTACCCGCCGGGGAACCTCGGTTAAGTAGACCCCGAAGGGGGTTTTCTCCGGATGCAAGACCTCATCCCCACCCTAAGAAAGTGGAGACCTGGGCAGTGGGTGGTCCAGGGGACAGAGGACAAAAGACCCTGGTGGCCACAGAAAATCTCTCGCAGCAAACGTGCCCTCACACACGGCAGCCTCCTCCCGGGAGCCTGGCTACCCTGCCCCAGATGCCTGCCGCGGCCTCCAGTGCACCTGGAACCAGGGCTGAGCCTCCCTCCGCCGCCTCCAAGCGGAGCCCAGGCTTCTCCCACAGGGCTGGAAGAGCAGGTTGTCCGTCTCCCTCCTCGGCCCAACCCTGTTGAAAAGGTCGGGGACATCTTGAACAACGTGACCATGTCTTCCTGGAGCGCCAAAGCGGCTGGGGCTCCCGAGAAGCCAACGTCACTGCGTCTGCAGGAGGGGGACTGCAGGTGGTCTGGCCTCACCACGGGACACCGCGTGTGGTTTCCACCTGACGTCGGATCTCCACGGCATCACCGTGCGTGATGGTTCCTGCCCAGGGAGGTTTGCTCCCTCCCAGTTTGAGCTATTTTGAGGGAAGTGACGCTCCTGGGCATGCCGAGGCAGGTGGGGGGCTGCGGGGACTTGCATGATGGCCAGCACCCCCGAGGGCCACCGCCAAAGCAATGTCATCGTCTTGGGTCATCTCGAAGCTGGTCGACTTACAGGGTCTCCACTGGCCGGCAGGGTCTTCAAATAGCACACGTGGATATGTATACAATATGTAGTTTTAAATGCAGACTTGCTTTCTACGTACGTTCAGAAAACTGAGAGCGCAAACTAACCCATTGCCACCCAGTGTGTTCCTGCTAGCCCTCCTGGCAAAAGGGGACTCCTTGGTCCCGGGTGTTGATGATTACGAGAACAGTCGTTCCTGACCTGCTATGTTGAACTCATCGGGGTCTTCCCTCCCGCCAGGATCTGCTGGGAGGGTTCCAGGAAGAGACCGGCCAGCGAGACCTGAGGGTCCCCATCAGAGGCGCCGCTGGCGCAACCTTCCCGGTGCGAGCCCATCCACACCATCTGCATGGGCTCTGTCTGCAGCTACTCCGGGGCTCGAATTCCAGCCCCAACCCCACACCTGCCATGGTGGCTTCTCCTCTCAGCACATAGATCCATGTCCTCCAGCCTTAAAGGGTCTGTAGGACATGTGTGACAATCTCAACTTCTTTCCCTCTAGGAAAATGTGTCCCCTGTGTGCTAGAGAGAGTCGGCCAGGCTTGTCTCTCAGCAGCAGCCAGAACTCGGAGGCCTGGGAAACCAGCCCAGGTCAGAAACGCGGCCAGGCTCAGAGTCGTGTTTGTGTGGAAGCTGCAACGGACAAGGGCTTCAGATGTGTTTAATGTGTAAGGTCTATCGGGAAACGGATACTGCGTGTGAATACTGGTGCCTGGGCTTAGCAGGCCATAGGCCCTTGTCCCTAACTGTCATCGGTCCGAAACCTTTGGCAAACGAATCAGACACTCCTTTCATCTTGTCATCAGGACGTGGCGCCTTAACGAGGAACACGTGCGCAGAGCTTGTGTGTTATTGATCAGGGCCGCGGCCAGAATGTGGTTAGGGCACTTGTGGGCAAGAGAGGGTGTGGCCACCTCCAGGAGCAGCGGATTCTTCCAGACCCTGTGCTGGCTCTGCTGGGATGGACATCGTCCTGTTCTGCGATGGGCGTGTGCCCCTCGGTGGGGCCCAGGTCCCCGACCAGATGTGGAGGCCAAGAACCGTGCTGATGGCCTGGGCTCATCCCTGTCACGGGCGTGCACCACCCCCAAGCTGTCCCTGGGCACCAGGACTGCCCATAAGCCACCAGCAGAGCCCGGGCCAAGCACGACAGCAGACTCTGGTGTGAAAGTTGCAGGGCGAGGCCCTTACACCCCGCGAGACCCGTGGAGGAGGACGGAGGGAGCTGTCTGGGCCAGGTGCTGCTCTGGCGTCCTCCCTGGGCACTGTGGGAGGAGAGGAGGCCACGCAAGTCTGGACAGTCTTCAGCAGGATAAGCGCAGGACCCCGCAGAGCCATCGGGGCAGGCGTCTAACTGACCACGTGCTAAGGCCACAGTGCCCAGGGTGACAGCAGGAACTGGTGAGCTGTCCTGCCCACCTCCCGGCAGGACTCCTCCCAGGTCCCGTGTGGACCAGGCCCCTCAATTTTTCCAGAGTGGAGCATCCCTGGAAAGCCACGAAGATGGTGCTGTCCCTCGGCGGGAGGGAGGGCACCAACTGTGGGTGGGAGCCACTCGTGCGTGACCGAGCGAAGACACCGATGGAACAGTCGCGGCGGCGTCTGTGAAACAGTGTCCCATTGAGAGGCTGGAAAGCTGTTTTGAAGTGGGGGCCGGTCTCAAGGGGCAGCATTCCTCGCCCACGTCTCAGCTCTGGGGCCGACAGGTGGTGCCACGGACAGCCTTTGAGAGGCCCCGTCTGCCTTTGAGCGACACATCTGCTTTCACCGTCGTGGCCAGCAGGGCCTCACTGGCACCCAGCGGGGGCTGGACACGGGGTCTCTGGGGACCCAGAGCCAACACTGCACGTCAATGACCTAGAACCTCGCCCCTGTCTGGAAGTTGGGGTCCCCTCCTTCACAGCAGCTGTGTAGGACAGCCCCCTCGAGCTCGCGCAGTCCAGGGTAGGAAAGAAAAAGGCTAGAAAGGTTGTTTGTGGCGTGTAGCCCGCCTCCAAGCCTCATCCCACTGTAGCCCTGAAGGTCCGCTGGGCGTCGCACTGGCCAAACCCCGGGGAGCAGATGGGGACTGGGAAGGACGCGTCCTGGGGACTTTGGGAGAAGACAGAAAAGTCGATGATCGGGCCAGGGCAGCCCGACTGGCCTCAGCCTTGGTGGGCAGCGCTGATGGCCCAGGGACGTCATCTGGGAGGGGAGGGCGTGTGCCCCACACGACTCAGTCCCACCCCTGGGCAGATGTCTCCAGGGAGGGCAGCACGACCTTGGACCCCCACCACCTTTGTCTTTATTCCAGCCCTGGTGACCCCTGCCACCGAGTGCGAACACCAAACCACAGCCAGTCTGGCTGCCCTATGGAAGCAGGTACCACGGGTTCTGCAGTGGGGAGAATAGGACAAGGTCACCCCACACCCCACACACGCAGCTCCTAATGCTCACCCATGGGACCCCCTCCTTCTGACGTGTCCTGACCTGCTCCCGGCAGGCAGGGAGCCTGTGGCCAACACAGCTGGCCCCGCGCGCAGCTCTGGGCGGCTCCCAGAGTGACCGGGGTTTGCTCCCTCACAGTGTCCCTGGAGCGCGATGTTGACTCAGGATTTGAAGATGCCACAACTTGCAGCGTCATTATTTAGGGGCCAGCGAATTGTCCCTTGTGACTGCTCCCCAAGAGCAGAGAGAGGAACCCCGGAATCTAGGAGCAGTGGCCCCACCCTGTTGGAGTGGGGGCCTTTCTGACGGGGCAAGTCCAAGTCAACATCGGAGCGAGAGGCTGCCGTCCTCTCCTGACTCTGCCTCAACACCCCCGACAGTGTCACACGGGCTGCCCACCCCCCCGACTGGTGTCCTGCTAATTGCTGTAACTTTGCCCACTTGCTGCACACAGCAGTGCCCCTCGTGGAACAGACACGCTTGCCTCGTCCTTGATTCGACACTCCACGGAAGGCCTTCATTTCTGGGAGGCAGTCACTGGGCTGAGGGTCCCGGGACGCTCGGGCCACGGGAACCATCAGTGCGGGTGGCTGGGGTGGAAGCCCGTGCTGAGCCCACTGCTGGCCCCGTGTCCACAGCCGGGCAGTTTGGTTTTCTCAGCGTGTCCTGAGTGTCGTTCTCAGACGTCTCCCCTCCCACGCGAGTGCGGGTGCGTGGCACACTCCCTGTGCTCCCAGCAAGGCCCCTCCCAAACATGCCCCCGGGCGGCTCCAGGTGAGCGCACGGCTCAGACTCGGCCACTGAGGCTCGGCCTGACGGTCATTTTCCACAGCAACTGCAGCCACCGGCAAGGAAACGTTAATAGGAAGCTGAGATGCTTCGACCAAGATCCGTTCAGAGGAGGAGGAGGAGGAGGAAGGAGAAAGCAGAAAATTCAAAACAGTGCAGCCCTGCGGCGGAGCCACCCCCAGCGAAACAGTTCCCTGAAGCGGGTGCCTGCGGGACAGCGGCCAGAGCAGCCCGAGCTGGCAGCCTCCACAAGCCCCCAGGACGTTCCTTTGTCCTTCTCACGGGGCGAGGTTTACACGTCTACCCTCTTGCTGCACGTGGCCCTGGGCACAGAAATTTCCAGGCAAAATACAAAGTGCTGCCCTACGGCCTGGTCCTCTGAGAGCTCAGATGGGTTTCTGGAAGGATCCGGCCAACCCCAAACCGCCCCCCAGTGCCACTGTGGTGAGACGGCTAAAGAAAGCGAGCCGGACAGCCTTTCCTCCCAGCGTGAGGTCCAGGGTGCATCTGTTGTGGAGGTTCAGTGGTTCCTTGGGCGTCCCTGGTTTTGCCGTGAAGTGGATCCCAAATGGCCCCGTGCAGCAGCCTCCCCTTGGCCTCGTGACATACAGACCCCGAATGACTGGAGGTTAACACGGGGACGCTGCCCAGTGCAGGGCACTTCCTGGACAAGCCGGGTGACGGCTGCTTTTCCACCTCAGCCCAGGCCTTGATGGGGCCGTCCACATCCAGAGCCTCCCTGCCCTCAGTGCTCGCCCGGCAACAGCCTAGTAATGACCCTGAGCTCCTGCACGTGGCCCCCTGGTGCAAGAGCAAAATTAAACCCGGCTGCCAGCAGCATAGTTACACGCTGCCGGAACGACTTCCTCCCCCACTCAGCTGCCCAGGAGGGCAGGTGGGCCTTACAGAAGCCAGAGCCACGGCGCAGCTTTAATTACCATGCTCGGGCTAGGAGGCCCACCGTCCGGAGCCCAAGCAGGACGCATCACCGCTTGGTGAGGAAGCGTGCGTTTAGGGCAGCCCGGTCGGTTACGGCGCCATCCTCCCCACGTCAGCCAATGCTGCCTCCAGGTGGCCAGGGCTTCGCGAGCTCGAGCCCCTCATTGCCTTCCCCAGCCCGGGGAAGGCCTGGCCAGTCCTGGGTCACCTAATTTCCCCCTGGGAGATACAAAGGGGGCAAGTGCCAGGGATCCCCAGGAAAGCACAGGTCTGACTGAACCAGGGGGCTACTTGCAGAGTCAGAGAGCTGTAGGTTCAGTTGGGATCTGTTCGGGACAGAGTGGAGGGGCAAGGTCCCCCAGGGCCCGGCAGTGACCAGAGGACCTCGGGGGCGGCTCAGGAGGGCACCAGCTGGGGGCTCCCTGGAAGGGCCCTGCACACCCAGCCTGCCGTGGAGCCACAACATCCACCAAGCACCCACTGTGCGCGGCGCTGGGGGTCACAGACGGGTCTGATGCAGCCCCCACCCTCGGGGGTCAGGGAGAGGAAAAGGCAAGCGGCCGGGTTGGGGGAGGAAGGAGAGGCAGGGAGGGGGGGACTTCCTGGCCGGTGCGAGGGCTCCCTCCTGCTTCCTCTCAAGTCTGGGGCAGGCTGCACATCCCCAAAGCCACCCCCACTCTGCCACCGGGACCCAAAAGCCGCTGCTTTTCTAGGCTGAGGATAAAGAGGGAGTCGTGGGCCTGGGGGCGGCCCCGGAGTCAGACAAGGAGCAGGAATGCCGGCGGCTCTGTGCTGGGCAGCCGTTAGCACCAAACGTCAGCTGCAGGCCCGAGGTGTCAGGGCCGGGGCTGCCACTACACACACAGGTCATAAATACCGCCTAAGTGGCTCCTGTCACTCCACCGAAGCCTTGTTTCCATCTGCAGTGGCCGAAGCTGATTAATGGGAGTTATCATTAGCGCTAATCAGAGCCGTTTGGAGGAGGCTGGGGGGAAGGAAATGGCCTTTGTGGGGCTGCGGAGACCTCTTTGAAGGGTGTCGGTTGCGTGTGTGTATGAGCGCCAGGATGCACACACACACACACACACACGCACGCACATGCACATGCGGACACCCACGCCCCATGCACACAGGACCGGCCCGTGGGCTAGTTCTCCGGGGAGGGCTGTGGAGGTGGAGGGACACTGAGAAGTAGCCCTTGTCCAGGAGGTTAAAGGTGGACTCTCAGAGGCCCCAGCGCGCCGACAGCCCGAGAACACAGGCTTCGCACAGCTCCGCCCGGCTGGAATGAGTTCTTTCCTGTCGCGGAGCACGGCCATGACTTCGTGAGCTCGGCGGCTGCTCGCGGACCAGACAGGCTTGACCAAAATTAGACCCGAGGCCAGAGGACGCGGGGCCGTGGCTGAGGTCCTGACGGGAGGGTGGGCATTCTCTGTCGGTTCCGTTTCCTCCTCCCCCTCGACCGTGGCCCTGGTCCCCCCTGCCCACCCCGTCACACGGTGCCTCAGATGCTGGCCGCCTGCCGTCCCGAGGTGGTGGCAGCCCAGGGCTGTGCGCAGGCTTCCCGGCCCTCCGCAGCCTCGCTCGGGGGGCCCAGAGTGGCTCAAAGATACAAAGTGTCCTTTTATTGGAAATATCAATTCAGAAAGGGGCTAGTAGTAAGCTGAGAATATTTGGATAAACTTGACAGCCCCGAGGACTAAAAAAGACCTTTTGTTCCCAACGAGAAAAAGGCTGTCGTACCACCCTGGGCTCGCTGGAGCGGTTCCAGAAAAAACTGAGGTCGCAGCAGAAAAATGATTAGGGCGTCTCGTGAAAGATCTTTACTCTGGGTCAAATGTTTATTATTATTTATTTTATTTTTTTATTAGAATGTGTGGTTAACATCCTATTGCATAATATCAGGCTGTAACCATGTCTGCGAACACCGGCTGTCTCTGGAGCACAAAGAGAACTTTGTAGCATTTTAGGGGGGGAGCCGGGGGGCTGCACGTGTCGTTCTATTTTGCTCGGCTTTGTTTTCCAGACATTGACCAAGGAGCAAGCATCTTCTAGCGTTTGCACCCCCACAAGCAGAGGGGCCCCTGCAGCTTACATCTAGCTGTCGAGGGTGGGGGTCACTGCTTCATTTTGAACGACAGGAAGTTGTGCACACGCGTTGCATGGCAGGCCTGACTTGGGAGGGGTCTCGCTGGCAGAGAGGAGAGTTGAGTGTGGGCTCTTTGCTGTGGCTGAGCGGGGTGGGGACATCTTTCAGCTGACCCAAGCCCAATGCGCGAACAGCCAAGTCTTTGGGAGAACCTGGGGTGTGTGGGGGCTGCCAGCCCAACACCTCCTGAGAGAGCTGGCCTCCAGCGTCTGTCTCCAAAAACACACGTGCACACGTGCAGTCCTTGGTTCCCCATTTTCGTGAGAATTCCTGCCTCCACTACAGAATATGTACACAAACATAACATATTGACGAAAGTACAAGTCGTGCATTTTAAAGTAATGACACTTCTGAATTTATTTTTAATGTCAATAAGACGTAAATGAATTACTGGAGAGGGTAGTGAGTGTGCTGATTTTAAATGTTATGATTCTGTTATATTTTTCAATAAGTTTTTTAAAAATTAAATTGGCTATTAAATTGAAAAACACGCTTGTCTTCAAAACAAGGCACTTGGGAAAGAATCAAAGTGATTCTTTTTACTTAAAAAAAAAAAAACATTTAAGAATAGTCATTGTTGGCCAGGCGCGGTGACTCAGGCCTGTAATCTTAGCACTCTGGGGGGCCGAGGTGGGTGCATCGCTCAAGTTCAGGAGTTCGAGACCAGCCTGTGCAAGAGCGAGACCCCGTCTCTACAAAACATAGAAAAATTAGCCGGGTGTGGTGGTGCGTGCCTATAGTCCCAGCTACTCAGGAGGCTGAGGCAGGAGGATCCCTTGAGCCTAGGAGTGTGAGGCTGCAGTGAGCTATGGTGACACGACTGCACTCTAGCCCGGGCAACAGAGCGAGACCCTGTCTCAAAAAAAAAAAAAAAATAGTCATTGTTTAGAGAGGAAGACTAAACATAGGTCATTTAAAATAAAAGTAAAGTATTGTACATGGAGCGAGTGAGCCAGTGTGGGAGATGTGCGTTTGAGGGACATTCTGCATCTGACGGGCCAGAGGGCTGAATCTCACCAAAGAGTCAGAGAACCTTCTAGAAAACTGTCTGCCCACAGAGGTGAGGAGGTGTGGGCAACTTACTGAAACCCCCTGTTTGATGAGCATCCCCAACCTTCCAGGGATTGCCGGGGACAGAGTGTGCTGCCAGAGCCACCCCAGCCGTTGCAGACACAGGGCTGGACAGCTCAGAGCGTGGGACGGCTTGGCACGTGGCCTCCGATAGGCTTCCCAGCCCGGAGCCATGCTAGGGGCCAGGCTCCAACACCTCTGTCTGGAGGGCAGTCTGGGATCTCGGCCACCAAAGAAGGCACTTGCTCGAGCCTGGGTGGCCGCCACTGTCTTGGTGCAATGCGTGTGCACAACTTCCTGTCGTTCAAAATGAAGCGGTGATCCCTGACACCCCGACAGGAGGATGTCGGAGGAGACTCTTCTGTGTCCCTGGCTGTTCTGACCCTGTGTGAAGGGTCCAGAGATCCAGAAAGTCCAAAGTCGAGCGAAGACCACTAACTGTTCCTTGCCCCACAGACAGCCCCCCCACCCCGGCCACTCCCACTCTCCCTGGGGAAGCGTCCCAGCTCAGGGCTGCAGACTGGGACGGCCCATAAACCGCAGGGTGCTGCCATGATTCTGCAGGCTTTTCTTCCGTTCCCGTTAGTTTTTATCCACGTCCGACAGCATCGATGGAAACGAATCCACCGGAATAAGTCACCTCGGCAGCCCCCTCAAGCGGAGAAAGACATGTCCCCCCCTTTTCGTCTTTTTCAACAGAAAAAAACACAATAGCAGAATCCACAAAGAAAGACCCAGATTAAAATGTTTCATGGCTCCTAAACACCCCGTTTCAATTCCAGGTACTCGACTGCGCTGCGCCTCCCTCGGAGAGGACGTGGGGGTGGCAGGTTCGCAATCATTTGTGTCATATAAATGCTCATGATTAGGTTTGTAATAAACCATTTCGATTCTATTCCCCGGGCTTGAATAGCTGTTTGAGCGTGGCTGGGGAGGCCCTGAAAGAGATCCAGGTAACGTCGTTGTGGGGGACACACTTTTAATTCTCTGATGTATTTCGCCAACGGTGACTAGCGGTAGGTGCCGGCTGAACCTGGGCAAAGAGAGAGCGCTGTTGAACTTAATTGGCTCCATTTGTCATTCAAGACTGAGCTTGCCGCACCTCTGTCTGTGACTTGCTCCGAACTTGCCGGCCTGCCCCACCGTGCCCACGGTTTGGGAAGGGAGCTGGCTTTGGATTCCAGGACTGAGCCCACACCCAAGGGTGGGCTTAGCACACAGCTCGAAGTCCATCGCCAAGAACCGGAGTGCCTTCTGGCTGGGATGATGCCGCCTGAGAAGTTGGCGACCCCTGAGGAGCCCACGTGCAGAAACCCAGCGTCGCCATCCCCGGTGTTGCGCCACGTCTGATGCGGGAGGGCCGAGTGCAAGGAGAAAGGAGGGTTCCGTTGAGGCACAGTTTGCAGACCCTGGGGCCCTTCTCCGTGCAAACAACCAGACTACGGCTGAGCTCCAGGCCCTGCTGAGAGAAACAGAAATCCCAGAACATAGAGTCATTGCAACAAGTCATTTGGAGGAAAAGCACGATCCTTTCATAAAAAAGCCAAACGGAGGCCCGGGCCCAGGCCAGTGTCTTTCTGTGCACATACCTGGGCCTACTCCTGGAAGAAACTGCAGTTGGCCACTTGCAAAGCATCCAAAGACAACGTCGTCTGCACCAAGAATCCTTTGCCAATGACCATTTTTGTCTGTCAAGAGCAGCAAGAATTTTTCTTTATGGGGATTTGCTTAGACTTGGCCTGTTGAGATTTGAGCTATTTGCAAGAGCTGATCTCAAAATATCAGGCCTGATACTGAAGGCGGTGAGTCACCGAGCTCTAAAGCGACGTGTCTCATGGAGAGGAAGAGGATGGGCTCGAAAGGACTGAGTCAGCGCAGGGAAGTCGCTGAGCATAGCCTGGCTGGATCCATCCCAGCCACGCCCCAGGCTTTTGCTAAGCACCTACTGTGCCAGGTCCCACTGGGCCTGGGATGGATAAGCCCACCGTGGCCTCTACTGGGGGAAACTGGCTGCTGTCCCTGGTGCAGGGAAAATTTACAACCGCAACGCTGCACACAGGACAATGACTCTGCAACATTGCACCTGGGAAAAAATCCCAGCTGTGATTTCCAGAGAGGCAGAGTAGCCAGAGGGACTTTCACGTCCCTCAGCGGAACCCATGGAGGGATGAGACGGGTCCTCATCTGCAACAGGGAGATGAGGAAAGAAGGAAGACAGGGCAAAGAAAGGCACAGGGAATATCAGGGGACATTCTCAGTTGTCTTGAGGTGCCTTCATGCATTCATCTGTTCCCTAAGCATGCATTGAACACCCTCTGTCTGCCCGGCTCTGGAAATCAGCCAGGTGAATTCCTCACCATCCATGCGTGGGAGGCAGTGACCTGGGGCATGAAGGTCATGTGCTAGCGTAGTCAGTGCTGTGACAGGAGGGCACTGTGAGAGTCCCTTGGAGGGGCCTTGACCTCAGAGAGGGACCAGGGTAGGCTTCCAAGAGAAATACCTTGTCCTCTGCCACCTTGACAACTCCTGGCAGGGTGTTCCCTTACATCTCATCGTGGGAAGTTGGGGAAGGTAGAAGTCTCTGGGTAGGTGGGAGGGGGCTCTGTTCCTCACCCACACACCCACCTATCCAACCACCCATCCACCTATCCACCCACCCACCCATATGTCTATCCACCACCACACCCACCCATCCATCTATCCATCTATCTACCCACCCATCCATTTATCCACCAACCCACCCATATATCTATCCACCCCTGCACCCACCCATCCATCCACCCACCCACCCATCCAATAACACTATGCTGGACACTGCGTAGATAGGGATGATGAACAAGAAACGATGCCCCTTTTCAGACTTTTTTTCAGCCTAGCAAGGAAGGTACAACTATAAAATTATAACAAAATATTCTAAGTGCTAACACACGGATAAAATCCATTAACTTTGAAATGGTTGATTTGATATGGTATAGTTGTTAAGAGTTATACTATAGGGTCAGACTGACAGGTTTAAATCCTATCTCTTTCAAATACCTTCTGTGTAAACTTGGGAAAATGTTAATCTTCATGTGCTCCAGTTTCTCATTTGTAAAAGGAAGATAAGTGTGATATCTAACTCATAAGCTTCTTAGGAGAAATAAATGAGTTAATATGTACTTTTTTCAAAAACTCAGAAATCACAACATAAAAGACAAAAATATAATCAAATGGGGAGTGTGCACAAATATTTCTAACTTCTGCCCAACATCATTTTTGAACATCCTCTCAGCTTTTTACCTCCATCCTTCCCATGTAGCATACGCCTAGAATCATGAAAATAGTGATAAGTAGATTGGTTGTAAGAAAGGATTCCCCCGTGAAAGAAGATTACCCAGTTGCCTCCAGAATAGTGTTTTTCTCCCTTATGTGGTCATGAATTCTCTTGAATATTCATTCATAGACTTAGCAGTCACTTAGTGAGAACCTACTCTGTGTTAAACATAATTCTAGGCACTCAAGGAACAAAGCAAGGGAAACAGACAATAAGCCAAAAGCATAACACACAAGTAAATTATCCAATATGTAAGAAATGACATGTGCTTTAGGAAAATAAAAAGAGCAGGAGAAAGGAGGTGTGGAGCGCTGACGGGGAGTGGGTGGGACAGGTATAATTTAAAATGGGATGGCTGGGGTGGAACTCACTGGGGAGGCAACACTTGAGCAAGGATGTGAAGAGGGTGAGGGAATTGGCTGCACACGTTCCTAAGGGAAGAGGGCTTGGAGTGAGGGAAGAGCGAGTGCAAAGGTCCCAAGGCAGAGCATGCCTGGGGTGTGGCAAGGAGGTCAGTGTGGCTGGAGCTGAGTGAGGCAGGGAGTGGCAGGAGATGAGAGCGGACTACCTGAGGAAAGCCGTCCATCCTTTCCTTGGAGCAGTGATTCCCAAACGTTAGCATGCGTCAGGGCTTATTGAAACACAGGCTGTGGTGGCCCCACCCCAAAGTTTCTAACACTTCTAACAAATTCCCAGGTGATGTTGATGCTGCTGGTTCGGGGGCCACACTTTGAGAACTTCTCATCTAATACATGGTTACACTATTTTACATACTCTTTGATGGTATTCCTGGGGCCCTGAAGTCCATCCCGGAATGTAATTTAGGAATCCTGCATGTTCTAGGGCACGTTAGACTGGATCACTCATTCACAGACCAACCCGAAGGCCCTGCATCTACCTCATCGTTGCAATCCAATGAAGAGCATGACCTCTAACTCAGGTTAGGCTAGGAAAACTCCTGATAGTGTTTCTGATTTAACGTCTTAGCCACAATGGTGCTCTGTAATCCTGCTATAAATTTGTTTTATTCTACTCACTGAATAAGAATTTGTGGAGTGTTTTGTTACAAACACAAATTTGGGCCTCTTGAAAGATAATGTTAAGAAGCATTAAAAGCCTTTTCCACAGGGTACATAATTGGCTTGACTTATTACCTTCTGAAATAGCACGCGACTCTGGCCATGCCTCAAGAGGGGAAGATGAAAGACCTGGAGTGCCAGAGCATATCCTCATCGTGATGGTACTCATAAGTTAAGGAAGACGAGGCAACAAATTCCCTAGATTTCTGAATAACAAAAGATTTTTGTGACTTTTTTAAAGAGAAGCTGAAGCAGCATTCGAAAAACCAGAATGACCTGGGAAGTATTTGTTGTGAAGAGATAGTGGGGAGAATATTAAGTAGTAAACAGAACAACGGGAAAGCTAGAATCAGATAACTTAATCATTGTAAGATGAGATCTGAATTATGTACAACCTACTTTGTATTTACTTGGTTTTGCAAATTAGATTGGAGTTTGATCTATAGGCTGGACATGGGCAATTATGCATTACTGGGACACCTCAGAGAAGAGGTCCTCAGCAAGAGAAAAAAGAGCAATTTGCAAATAATGAGGACACAGAAATGCTCCAATGAGTGAGAGAGGACAACGGGGCAATGACTAAAAACACGCACAATGTAAGTGTGCCTTATGACACCGTTCCTGCCATGGAGAAGCCTAAGTAGCCAAAAGCATTTGCCAACTCAGAGACACTGATTTCCCAGTGTGACTTATTAAAGTATATCAGGCCTTGGAGGGATATAAATTGTAAAGCTGTGGCTCATATTTTGAAGTAATTATCAAGTCATTTTCAGATATGTGTTTCTCTTCATTTTTCTTTGCTTTCTTATGCTCTAGCTTTGAAGACAGTTCCCCTTTTCCAGTCGAGCCAAGGTGATTGTACACTATCCATTTCAGTTAAACTCACATCTCAAATAAATGTTCACAATGTTTAGCTGACACTGTACTCATCAAAAGAAATAGTGGAATGCTACTTTTAAAACAGGATTATTTGTCTTTTGCAAAGGTATTACATTGCCAGAGGAATATCGATTTATAATTAAAACATTACTCAATAAATTGGACTACTTTGTGGGTCTGAAATATTCACCTACAGGAAGTCAGATTGGCAATGGGGAAAAGTTGCTAGACTTGGGGCTAGGGGCCGTGGGTAGAGTCTTTGTGGGTTTCATGGCCAGGTAGCTTGGGAAAGTCACTTACATACCTGGAAAATCTGCACAATGACTCCAGCTAAGGGCTTGGAAGGTTAAATGTGATTTTAAATCCCAACGTGCTGCACAAATGTTTGATGTTAGTATTACCTACAATTAAGAATCAAAATTTACATCCTTTTTCAGAAACAATGCTGGAGAATGTGAAACTTTAAATAAATGGACTGTTTACATATCAACAAAACATTGCATTAAGAGTAAAAATTGAGTTAACCAGTTGGATGATGTACTCACTGATTAAAATTGAATCTAGGCCTCCGTATCAGAAAAGAGCAATTACCAACTATATTATTAACACTAATTTGCACTTAGTGAGCTGTCCTGAATTAAAATTAGTTTCCATGAGTTAAGAATAAATGGCTGTGAATTTTAAGTGTATGCTTTTTTTTTTTAAAAAAAACAGAAGTATGCCATATGTATTATATGTACGGGTGTACCTCACAGATATTGTGAATTTGGCTCCAAATCACTACAATAAAGCAAGTTACACAATTGTTTTGGTCTCCCAGCGCATGTAAAAATTATGTTCACACTATACTGTAATCTATTAAGTGTGTAATACCATTATGTCTAGAAAAGTATACAAGCCTTAATTAAAATATACTGTATTACTAAAAAATGCTAGCAATCATCTGAACCTACAGCAAGTAGTAATCTTTTTGCTGTTCTTTGAAGGTTGAATCTGGGCATTGACTTCTCTCTACCTACGAAAGTTCTAGATGGCATTTTCTTCCACTATAAGGCTATTTCATCTACACTGAAAGTCTATGGTTCAGAGTAGCCACCTTCATCAATGATCTCAGCTAGATCTTCCGGACAACTTGCAGCAGCTTCTCCGTCAGCACTTGATGTTTCCTTGTGCACTTTTATGTTAAGGAGATGACTTCTTTCCTTACCTCATGAACCATCCTCTGCTGGCTTCGAACTTTTCTTCTGCAGCTTCCTTACCTCTCTCAGCCTTCACAGAATTGAAGAGAGTTAGGGGCTTGCTCTGGATTAGACTTTGGCTTAAGGGAATGTTGTAGCTGGTTTGACCTCTAGACAAGTAAAGTTTTTTCCATATCAACAGTAGGGCTATTTCACTTTCTTATTCATGTGTTTACTGAATATCATTTTTAATTTCCTTTAAGTACTTTTCCTTTGCCTTCACATCTTGTCTAACTCTTTGGCACAAGTGGCCTAGTTTTTGGCCCATCTCAGCTTTTGACATACCTTCCTCACTAAGCTTAATCATCTCTGCTTTTGATTTACAGTGAGAAACATGTGACTGTTTCTTACACTGAAAACCTTGGAGGCCATTGTAAGGTTATTAACTGACCTAATTTCAATATTGTTGTGTCTCAGGAACTAGAGAAGCCGAAGTAGAGGAACAGCTGGTCAATGGAGCAGTCAGAACACACACAAATTTATCAACTAAGTTTGCTATTTTACATGGGTGTGGTGCCCCAAAACAATTAGGATAGTAATATCAAAGATCATCAATTACAGATCTCACAGATCATCATAACAGTTACAATAATAATAAAAATGTTTGGGCCAGGCATGGTGGCTCACACCTGTAATTCCAGCACTTTGGGAGGCCAAGGCAGGAGGATTGCTTGAGGCCAGAAGTTTAAAACCAGCCTGGGCAACATAATAAGACCCTGCCTCTACAAAAAGTTAAAAAATTAGCTGGGTGTAGTGGTGTGCACCTGTGGTCCCAGCTACTCAAGAAGACTGAGGCAGGAGGATCACCTGAGCCCAGGAGTTCGGGGCCGTAGTGGGCTATGGTTGTATCACTACATTCCAGCCTGGGTGACAGAGCGAATCCCATCTCTTTAAAAAAAGTTTGAAATATCATTAGAATTGCCAGCAAAATGAAAGTGATACAGAGCTATGAAGTGGTCACATGTTATTATAATAATAGACCATAGACTTGCTATAGACTTGCTCAGTGCAGAGTTGCTACACTTCTTTAATTTTTCAAATAAAATGCAATTATCTATGAAGCACAGCAAAGTGAAGAACAATAAAATGAGGTATACTGGCATATGTATGTCTGTTTTACAACATAGCCCAGTCCATCTCAATCTGATTATTTGTTGACACAGGTAATTCAGGTTTAGGGTCTTACTTAACACATGATTAAAGTTTCAGAGCACAACTGTTAATAGAACCCTTATTTCTGAATTTATAATTTTTTTCATTTGGTCACACTGCAAAATTATTTAGATTATTTAGTCTAGTTAAAACTATTTTAGATCATAGACTGAATTTTGGCTTTGCATCTGGATTTTGACTTCACAAATCATACTCAAAATATTTTAAAATATAAGACTAAGTGTTATACAAATATGACCCAATATTCAGCTTCAATTATGTAATAAAATAATGATTTCTTCAATTGTGAAAATTTTATGTAGGGAGAAGGCTCCTCAACTCCTCAGTAATATTTCCTATATAGACATAGGTTCATAAAAAGAAAAGAATAAATAAGCCCTACATGAATAAGTTGGTTGCAGAACAAATAAATTTTTAAAAATTAAACCTTTTATTTTGAGATAATTATAGATTCATATTGATTGATCTATGTGTCTATCCCTCTGCTAATATCACAATATTCTGATTACTCTAACTATATAATAAATCTTAAAATCAGGTAGATTTTACTTTTCTTTTTAAAAATTGTTTTACATATTTGAGTTCTTTTCCCTTTCCATATAAATCTTAGACTTATCCCCCAGGTGGAAGTGGGAGTTCCAGCTTCTAATATGGTATCCTCTGATACCACGGGGGATGGAGAGTGCTGGTTACCACCTGGGAAAGATGCAAGCCCCTGCACCTTACTTGGCTTCCTCTACTACCACCCTGGCATCGGGGGCGAGGTAGTCTGGGCTCCCCACTTGGCCTTTGCTGGCGTGGGTGGATGTGGGGAGTCACAGTTTTTCCGTAGTGTTAGGCTGGAGTAGAGTAGGTATTGTCTAAAAGTTTTCTGTTTTATAGACAGCCCCTTGCTATTCTTTTGGCTAGTGAGGACAGGCTTTTGTTGAGTCCTTTTTTTTGCTAGCACCTCCTGGTATTTCTGGGTTGCTGGCTTCTTCAGCTCCAAGTCTAGGATGTATGAGACAAAAAGAAAACCCAAAAACTCAACATTGTGTCATTCTGTGGGTCCTGGGGCCCCTAGCCATTTTTCCTTCTTTTCTCTGTTTTATATATAATGTCCAGGATTTTTAGTTGCATTTATAGAGAGGAACAGGGATTAATGCGTCTATTCCATAGTCTCAGAAGCAGAAGTTCTCCCTCTAAATTTTAATATTTATCTATAAGAAAGTGTCATCAACATTGCTTATCTTTCAATATGGTTTATAAAATGGAGGTAATAAAAAAGGAATGAGGCATACACCAAGACAGGTTTTTCAGGGAAGTAGGCCGAAGTTCTAAAAGGTAACACAGTTTTTCAGAATGCCCTGCCATCCCATCCCCAAGATGTTGGATGAATGCTAAATTGTTCCATATCTCTGAGAAGTACCACAGATCATGAAAAGTGCCTAGAAAGGACTCCTGGCTTTGACTCTCTTTCTGCCACTAGTTTCAATTCTAGAAAAGAAAACCAGCTCTTATGGAGGTCCAATTAACACTAAGCCATTGGTGAAGACATGGAGAGATCACTGGGCACCTATGACTTTTGTCCCAGTTCCTTGAAAAGGTGGCCAAATTCTGCTGCCCCCGGAACAATGAAAAAGGATAGTGTTGGCTGAGGCTATGTCTTGACCAAGGAAGTGAGCATCTTTTTTTTCTGGCCTTATTTTATTTTATTTTTGTTATAAAATATTTGACACCATTTATGAGACATTCTATATCTCATCCAATAACTATTTTATGAGACATTTCAATAGCCTTGTAAAGAGATAGTAGCTATTCCATTCTGAATTGTCTGAAGCAGCTCTGACTGTCTGGGTCAGCCTTCATCATCACGGCTTAGTGCACGCACTGTCCTCTCCGACTCCTTCCTCCAGTTGAAACAAATTGCTGTCCAGTCACATGTGAGCTCCAGTACAAGCCCAAGTGGGAGGCCCTGTCTCGGTGCAGGCTCTGGAAATGCCTGGCACTTAGAGATGCTTAATTAATAACCATGACAAAATAGGGCCTTGGATTTTTAGGCTGCTCCCCACAGATTCCTCAAATTGGAATCCTGGTAGAGCCCTCAGGATAAAGTTGCTATTTAATAGACGGATGGATGAATACACAGATAGGAGGATAAATGTGGGTCTATGTATAATTTATGACTATGGAAATTTGCTGCAAGGGTGGTATATTTAGACCATAACAGAATCTTAAATGTTTTGAAATGTATAGTAATTTAAACCGTGTGCCTTCGATATCCTGAAAATCAGCCAGTTTCTGTTATTTTGACAAGCTGCTTTATGGCTGTATTTCTAAATCTAAGCACAAGTTATTTTGTATTGTGGATAGGAAGAAAGTGGGGAAAAAACCTGCAATGATTTCCATTTGTCTTTTTTCTTTGCTCTCATTTTCTGTGTCTTTCACTTCCTCCACCGATCTAAACTACAAGGTTCATGTTTAAGAAACGCAAAAAAAGAGGAAAATTCAATGCTATTAACCTCAGTATTTAAAAATGTGCCTCTTAAACGAAACAGAAGAGTCATGGAATTGTTGAACTCAGTTCTTAAGGTATCTGGATTTATTTTCATTCTTGTAAAAGCAGATCATGCTTTACTTCTTCCAAGGAAACTTCCTTGTTCATTTTGAGCCAAGACCTTACCAGCCTGCAGTTTTTTCTTCGTTTCAACTCCTCAATATCACCACCACACAAGTGATATTTTTCGTTTCCTATCTGAGATGTCTGTCATTGGTGTTTGTGTCTTAATTCCCTGCTAGGTTGTGAGCAACTAGAGTTGACACACATATCAGTCCTCCCACAATGCCTTCATGTAAGAGTGCCCCCAAAATATTTGTTCACTAAGTTTATGAATAATTTGCAAGGTGAATCAGCTCCAAAAGTTACACTAAGACTTTAAGATATATTATGCTATAAGTGGATTTTGAGTTATCTGCCCAGATCTTATCCTTTATATTCTTTAATCCTTTAATTTCATTACCCCCCTCTTCCAATTAATAGAGGGAATTATCTGAAGGCCATAAAAGTCCCTTGAATTAGAAAGAGAATTCAGAATTCTGGATTCCTTTTGATATTTATAACCACAAAACCTGTCTGTATTACAATGAATTTATGCAGAAATCATACTTCACTCAAAAATAAATTTATTTTTTAACCTAATGTTTGGCATTGTGATACTAAAATAATAAAATGCTTTATTTCATATTCTTGACTCCATCTGTGTAGTGATTAAGGTGCACAGCTGGCCGTGGTATAATGCGAAATGGGTGAATTATGCAGGTCGGTGCTGTCCCACGGAAACTGAGGGAGAAAAAATCCATGCCAAAATGTCCATGTTCTAATCCCTGAAAGCTGTGAATATGCTATTTTACATGGCAAAGGAACTTTGTAAATATGATTAGTTAAGGATCTTAAGATGGGGAAATTATCCCGGATTATTTGGGTGGATACAAGGTAATCAAAAGGGTCATCCTTACAGGAGGAGGAGAGGGTAACTAGAGTGAAAGAAGGAGACAGAAGCAGAGGTGGGTGTGTGTGGGGAAAGAGAGAGAGACTTGAGGATGTTATGCTACTGACTCTGAAGACGAAGGTATTGGTCATAAGCCAAAGAAGACAGGTGGCCATTAAAAGCTGGAAAAGGCACGGAAACAGAGTCTCTTTCTGATCCCTGGTGAACCTTGATTTTAGGATTTCTGATTTCTGAAACTAACTTTAAGATGGTAAACTGGTGTTGCTTTAAGCCACTAGTTTTGCAGTAATTTGTTATGGCAGCAATAGGAAACTAATACAGAAACATGTGAGCCACACATATGAGGCATATATGGCATTTTAGATTTTCTAGTAGCAACATTAAACAAAGTAAAATGAAGTGTTATTAATTTTAATAATACATTTTATTTAACCAATATGCCCATAATATTATCATTTCAAAATGTAATCAAAGATTTAGAAATAATGGCTTATCTTATATACATTTTTCTTAGTAAATCTTCAAAATTCAATGTGTACTTTATAGTTGTAGCACATCTCAACCTGGACTAGCCACATTTCCAGTGCTCAGTTGCCACATGTGGCTGGAGGCTACCGTATTGGACAGCACAGATTTAGATTTTTCAGGTATAACCCATTCTCCCTCAGTCTTTTAAGTCCTTGCCACTCAAAGTGAGGTTCATCGACAGCATCGGTATCACCTGTGAGTTTGTTAGGTAAAATCTCAGAACTTCTCCCGTCCCCTCAATCTATGAGAGCAGAATTTTCATTTTAACAAGAACTTTGTGTGATTCATATGCTTATTAAATTTTGAGAAGCACTGTTCTAGATACTGGATAATTTTTTTTTTGCTTGCATTATTCATATGAAAAGTTCTTAAATATTTTGTTTCAGTCACCTCTTTCTCAGTACTTTCTGATGATCACTTTACAAATTTTTAATTGTTGCTGGGAAAATCTAGGATTTTCTGTGGAGAATTTTGCTGTTCATTTGTCCTTCACAGTAAAGGACTGCTAATGCTGTAATCACCTGAAAAAAGATGAAATTTGGTCTCCCTTCTAGCTGCCTTCAAGGTAGAACGGTGAATTAGTCTGTTTAAAAATGCTACCACCCACTGAATAGACCTGCAGCCATGCATGAGAACATATGAGAACAAATTGGCTATTTTCCATAATAGTGTGGCCATGTAGTCCATGAGAAATCTGTGATACAGTTGTATCATTCCACCCCTACTGCTCATTCATACACATGAAAAGGAATTGTCAGTCATGATGTAAAGGCCAAGTAGTTGCACGTTTTCTAGGTTCCTTAGAGTAACCTGCATCTTTTCTCTGAGGTTTTATGATATTAACACTTTGAAATGGGTGACTCAGCAGCAAATTTTGCACAATAAATTTGGATGCTCAGAACATGTTAGTGAAATTACTTGACAAAATTAATGCCATTTAAAACCATGGGTGAACTTCAGCAGCTGGGCAAGATAACGAGCAGAGTATAATTCTCACAAGGCTCACATCTCATCCTTTGCCTGGTAATTTGTCCTTTCCATTTTGCTTTGTTTTTTTTCTCTTTTGGTTCAGGGAAGGAGTTGGGAATTGAATCCCTAGCTGAAAGTATGGAAGAGCAAGCTCTACAGCTTTCTTTAATACCTGAAACGTACATTAGAATGAAAATTATGTTGTTTAATGATGTGGCCAAGACAATGAAAGAGCCTGAGTCATTTAAAAATTATATTTAAAACAACACAGACTATGCTTTTGACAATAATGTAATCTAAATTTTATTATGTGTACTTTTCAATTACAAAGCACTTAGGCATGCTGATAAAATGTCATAAATATCTCCTCAAATGGGTACCTGAGGAATTGAAACTGAGACCTCTTCATAAAGCCAGTATCACAAGAGGGTCACAAGTCTATCAAAGGGTAGACTAAAAAATTCTACCTACAGTCAAAAGGAGGCAACAAAGGCACTAGTTGGAATACTAGATGGAGAAAATAAAAAGAATAGGAGAGAATTAGCATTCAAAAAGATATTGACTAACAATTTTGCAGAATGGATAAACAATTGGATCTCAGAATTAGGAAGCATAACAAATCCCAAGTAGATAAATATAATAATAATGAATGAACATGTAGACACATGAGAGTGTAAGTGCAATAGCATAAAAGACAAAAGAAAAGATCAAAAAAGCAGCCAGAGAGAAAAGATGGATTATTTCAAAGGAATAGCAATTAGATTGATAGCAGATTTCCTATAGTAAACATAGTAGCTATGAAACCATGCTCAGAGTGCTAAGAAAAGTGCTAAGAGAAAATATCCATCAACCTATCATTCAAGAAAAATGGTGTAATAGTTTTTCTTCTTTTATGTTGGCACATAATAATTGTACATATTTTGGGGATAGATTTATAATTTGATATGTGCATATAATATGTAATGATCAAACTAGGGTAATTAGTATATATATCACCTCAAACATTTATCATTTCTCTGTCTTGAAAACATTCAAAATCCTCTCTTCTACAGCTTTTTGAAAACATACAATAAATTTTATGGCAAAAAAAAATCAGTGAGTTTAGCACATACAGGCAATCACTAAATGAACTCCCAAAGGATATGCTCTCTGAAAAATTAAATTGAACCCTAGAAGAATAAATCAAGGTATAAGGAGAAACTAATGAACAGAGCAATTTGAAAACATGAGGGTAAATATAAACAAATAATGATTGCATAAATTAATAACAAAAATGATATTAATGACTAATTTGTGGTTCGAAAAATGGTGGAATAATATTGAAAATCAATAGCATGTGAAAAGGGAGGAACATGAACAGAGTGTTAGGAGGAGTATAAAATTATTGATCAACTTACACATTAAAAGTGAACATTTAAAGATAACAAAGTGTATAATTTCAAAGCAACTAGACAAAAAGAAGAAAAAATAGAATAAAAATAATTCAATATGATTAATGAGAAAAAAGTGGAAAAAAGCACAGGAAATTTCAGGAAAACTAGCACAAAATAATATGGTAGAACTCAAATTTAACAAAAATTACAATGAATCTACTTGATCTGAACTTGCCAGTTAAAAGACAGGCTGTCTTTGGATTACTAGAAATCCACCCATAGTCTGCTTATGAGGGACGCATCTAAAACACAGGGACTGAGGAAGGTTGAAAGGAAAAAGATGTAAAACAATACACTGGGTATATTCTAGCCAAAAGAGAGCTTTTGTTGCTAGATTAATATTAGGTAAAATAGTTGTGGAGCAAAAAGCATTATCAGAGCTAAAAAGAGTCACAGCATAATGATAAAAGGCTCACTTCATTAAAAAGATCAACATTGCTAAGTTGTTTAAGCCTGACAACAAAATATTTAGAGGTAAAACTTACAAACTAATGAGAAATTGAGAAATCCACAATTGCTGAGAGAGATCTGAGTGTAATACTCTCAGTAATTGACAGATGAAGAAGACAAAATTTGTGAAAATATAGAAAATTTCAACAACATAATTAACAGTTTTGATATTGTGGACACACACATACTCTCACATACAGACTTGCACCCACCAATTAGAAAAATATATTTTTTCCTTAAACAACATGAAATATTAAAAAGAAAATTGACCCAGCGTATTAACAAATCAATTCCAGCCATCCATTAGAAAGTGCATTATGACAATTAACAAATTCATTGATCATCTCAATAAAAGCAGAGAGGTATTTGATAAAATTCAGTACCCATTAACGATAAAATTTTCAGTGAAACAGGAGTGGAAAAGATTTTCATTAATTTCATAAAAGATATTAATAAAAAGCCTTCATAGTAAGTATATAATGGCAAAATGTTAGACTCATTCCTTTTAAATTTAGAAATGAGACAAAAATACCCCCATCTCTGCTTTCAGATTGTACTGAGTGTCTAGTCAATGGATTAAAATGAGATAAATAAATAAAATGTATATGAATCACAAAGAAAGAAAGAAAATGGTTCTTATTCTCAGATGGTATGATTTTCTGCATAGAAAGCCCAGGATTATCTGTAGTAAAATTATTAGAATTAATATGAGAGTTCAGCAAGCTTACTGGATATTAGATCATTATAAAAATTACATTTCCTATTCAGCAGAAACAGTGACAATATATAAAAATTAAAAAAGAGGTTCCATTTACACTGGCAACAGCAAAAATGGCCCTTAGGAATAAATGTAACAAAAGATGTGCGTGAAGTATATGGTGAAAATTATAAAACTTTAATGAATGACATTAAAAATGTAAACGAATGAAAAGATATATCACATTTGTAAATTCAGTAAGTAAATTCGATGTCATAAAGGCATTAATACCCCTAAATTCAATGCAATTCAAGTAAAAATCCCAAAAGATTTTCCTATGGAACTTAAAAAAAAAGATTATAAAATGTATACAGGAGAGCAAAGGATCAAGAATAGTCAAGACAATTTTGAAGAAGAACAAGGTAGGGAAATTTGTCCACTTGTCCAAATTGCCCAAATTTGGAATATGTAAAAAAATTAATATATCTCAAGTTTTCTTGAAAAACTGCAACAATTAAGATGATGTAGTACTACTGTAGAGAAAGAAAATTTGATCAACAGGAAAGGTTAAAGAATCCAGAAATCACCCACGCATAAATGGAAAGTTAATAAATCATAGAGTTGATATTTCTCTAAAGAGGAAAGTAGTACTAAGATATTTGCTTAGCCATTTCCAAAAAAAAAAATCTTTACCTCACATCATTCCAGGGAGACACAATTTCTAAATATAAAAATAAAAATTTTAGACCATCAGAAAAAACAACAGAGACCATGAATACCTTATGTATAAGAAAGGATATCTTAAGACAAAATACACAAACCACAAAGGAAAAGATTGACAAATTAGATACATTAAAATTTAAAACTTCTATGCATTAATAAACACCATAAGAACAAAGCAGACAATCCACAAGCTTGGATAATACAGTGGTAGTGTATTCCACTGACCAAAAATGAATATTCAGAACATATATAGAAGTCCATGTCAATGGGAAAGAAAGAAACAAAGTAATAGAAAATTAGAATATGAAAAAATGTACAAAAGGAGAAATTTGGATTGCTGACAAGCAGATGAAAAGATTTAAACTCACTAATATTTGAGGAAATATCCCAAATACTGCAATAGATAGCATTGGAGAAATATCCCCAAACTGCAGTAGGTAGCATTTCTTATCTGTCAGGGGACCAAAGATTTAAGTCTGAAAACATCAAGAATTGGAAAAGGTGTGAAACAACAGGCACTAAAATAAAAGCTCATGAAAGTATAAAAATATACCCTTAGGAGCAATTTGGCAATATCTAGAAAAACTGCAGATGCTCATATCCCAGCGTATTGCTCATAACCCAGCCATACTGTTCCTGGGTACACACCCTGAAGAAACTAGCACATGCACCCATGGCGGTATGGCTCTCCTGTCATCTGCTCCTGGGTACCTCTCTGATGCTATTGTCTACCATTCTTCCTTTCAGCTTGTTTCAGCCACACTGGCCTCCTTGTTTTTAGAACACACCACACACATTTCTATCTTCAGGCCTTTGAAGTCCTTATTTCCTTTGCGTGGACTATTCTTCCTTAAGGTATCTCCATGGTGTCTTCTTGTTTCTTTCCAGTGTCTGATGAATGTCAACTTGTTATTAAGGTCTTTGTGGGTCCTCATTGCTTATCCTCTTCCCAATTTATTATTTTTTTTTTACATTAACACTTATCATTAACCTAAGATACATTTTATTTATTTATTTACTTAAGGAATGTTAAGTTCTTAAAGACAGGGTTTGGTTTGTTTTCATTCACTGTGGTGTTCCTAGCACCTAGCACAATACCTTGTCTATAGCAGATGCTCATTAAATATTTGTTATATGAACAAATGTGCATAAAATATTTATTTTGGCATTGTTTGTAATCCTTTCATACTTTGTGAAATAAAGTAGAACAAAAACATCTCTATTTGTGCACTGAGAGGAAACAGATACAGAGGGATGGGGAACTTGCCTGAAATCATGGGACAAGTGTCTAACAGAGTATCAAGTATATAAGGTTGGCTTATAAACTTGAATAAACTCTACATTCCAATATGTTCTAGTAAGAAAAATGTTAGAATGGCAAATTGGTTTATTCCCTTAAATATTATGTTATCTCCTAGAAAACGTATTACTTTGGAGAGAATTCTTCTATTTATTTCATATAAAAGTATTACTTCAACCAAAATTGAATGCAAAAGCCTCTCAATCATGCTTGCCCTGATGTATATGGGGAAGTGATCACCCTACCGTGAATTTTACTAGTGAGGATTTTAATAGTAACATGTTCATTATATGAGGCATGTGAAGAATGCTGGGAATATAAATGTTTTATATTACATGCATTTGCTGTAGTCATATAATATGATATCATTTCATCAAACAGGACTTTTTATTCCACTTTGTTTAAAGCCTAAAATGAAGGACAGAAAAAATGGATTTAAAGAGGATAAAATTCAGTTTTTCCTTACAAAATGTAGAAGCCCACATATTTCATAAAAACATCTCATGGCTATTAGAGGCAATGGACCTTGTGAGCTCATGTAAAGATGAAGAGCACTTAGTGTAAAAACATTTAAATACAGCTCATCTGTATCCACATCTACATCCCCTTATGGACAAAGAGAGAAGGGAGGAGAGAAAAATAGAGTCAACATGCTGCTACCATGGCAGGAAATAGGAATCTGGACTCCTAGGAAGGTAGGTGTACCAATGTCCCAGGCAAAAGTCCAGAGTCAGGTGTTAATATCATTACAGATGTCTAAAGCTGTATTCTTCAAGGGAGGTGGAAAGTAGCATATGCAGATGAATTGAGGAGAAATTCTAAAGACTTAAATAGTGTGTAATGTCCTTTCTCTCAAGGGGATTATGGCTGCTTATGAGTATATCACATGAACAAATAAATATGACTTGTCTGTTCACTAGCTTGGGTTAATGAGATGAAATAAGCTATCTAACCAGCTTTTAGGATATGAATGCGTGGCTACCTGACTATAAGTTGAGCACTGAGAGTTAGGTGTGAATGTAGCTGTCCTCCAGGCTTGGTATCAAGATTGACTACCTAATCATGATTGACCAGCAGGGAACTCCAGCTTGAGATAATTTTGAAAAGCAATGTAGCATGTTTGTAAAACTATTTGAAATTGACTATTAAGGTGAGCACATAGACAGACATGATCCAGCAATTCTACTCCTAGATATATACTTAAGAGAAAAGTGTTTTATTCTCCAAAAGACAGCATGTATAAGACTATTCATTTCAGCACTGTTCATAACAGCCCCAAACTGCAAATAAACCAAATGTCCATAAAAATTCAGATGGATGGAAATAATTGTTTAATGGAATATTACACAGTAATGAAAATGAACAAAGTACTTCCATATGGAACTGCTTGGATTAATCTTAAAATCCTAATTTTGAATGAAAGACGTCAGACATTAAAAAGTATACACTGTGCAGGAAAAAATAATATATGGTGTTAATATTCAAGGTAGTGTTTCTTCTTGGTGGAGGTGGGAGGAAAGTACCTGGAAAGGAGTGCAGCAAGAGCTGCTGGGTCCCTGGTGGTGCTCTTGATCTTGACTTTGCTTTGTGAAAATTCATCTAGCTGTATGCTTAGGATTTATGTATTTGTCCTTGTGTACAGCATACTTCAATAAAATGTTTATAATCAAAAGGCAACATATGGGCAAGTATATGTGAGTGCAGAGCACAGAAATTTAACAAAGTGAATTTGGGGATGAGGCTGATAAAGAAATATCTATTGAAAAAAATAAATTTTTAATTGCGTATCAAGATTAGGAAAGTATATGATTTGCCTGGGAAATGTGAGTGGCTTAAAGGAAAGAGGAATAGTGTGCTTTGTATTAGGGATGAGGGAGAATGGGGCAGGCAGAAAGTGCTTTGTTGAGGCAGAAATCCACAGATGATACATGAAGAGAAGGTACACGCAATGTAAGAAGATACATGAAGAGGAAATTTAGATCTTGATATATGATACAGAACTGTTCTTCTCACAATTTTTAATTTTAAAAATATTATATAGGTGGCATATGTTACCTATATTTATATGTAAATTTAAGTACAATAAGTATATATAAATCTAGGTAAATACAGATATTTTATATATTATATTTGTATATATATGTGTATGATTATATAGATAGTATATGCTACCTATTTGTGGAAAATTTTTAAAAATAGTAAGTATAGAGAAAGAAAATTATGAATAATTCCATTCCCCAGATGTAACATTTTGGCAGCTCCAAGTTTCTATATTGAAAGTTGTAGAGATATAATTTGAGGATTAATATTAATCGTATTGAGGTTTAATATGAAAGGAATGTAAGCATTAAATTTAGAGGGGTCAGAAGATCTTCAGGCTTTGTACCCTTCCCAATGCCACCTTGCTGCCAGGGAGCTGACATTCTCTTAACAACAGCATCTGTGTGGTGTAGTCCCTTGTTTTCTTTTCTCTCTCAATTAATTGAGTTATAATATGTCTATGAAAAAAAAAGTCTAAAGATATCTAACCCAGTTATAATCTCCACCCCTTTCAAGTAAAAGTATACATGGGAAAGATGAAGAATGTTTGTCTTTTCCTAAACATTTTGTCAAATCTAGAATTTAAGATTTTGGAAGGCATGGGAGCAAAGGATTTTGGTCACAATCTAGTTGAAATATCAAAGAATGGGTTGAAGTCATAGAACAAGATAGAACAAGAGAAGTCGTAGGAAAAAGAGGGTAAAAATTGCACCAATTGTATCATCCAGGTCATTAATTTTGTCTCTCCCAGGATAATTTTCATATCTTCTCCCATGTGGTAGGAGAGAAATTGGGAAAGACTTGTGAAGTCACTGCAAATTGGGAACTTACAAAATCTTTATGAAAGTCACTCCTGGGCATGGACTGGGGCATTTAGTAACTCTTATGGCTCAGGATACAACTCAGTGTAGCCAACAAAATCTTCTAATAGCTGGACACTCAAACATCTTTATCTTGATCTATTTGCTACAGAAACCAGAGAGCATAACTACAAAGGATCCTGGTAGGTGAGACAAATTTACTCCGTCCTCAGTTATTTCTGTACACAGCTGATGGGTAATCAGCGAGTACGTCCCTTTCTCAAAACACTAGCTCTAACTTTCTCGAAGTTGGTTCCTTGGGAAGGAAATTCACCTGCAGTGGAGACAGGACAACACTCTGGAACATAATTTGGCTCTACCCTGTACTTTCCTCAGCAATGAGCATTTTA
Source organism: Avahi laniger (assembly GCA_963575035.1). Lineage (NCBI taxonomy): Eukaryota > Metazoa > Chordata > Mammalia > Primates > Indriidae > Avahi > Avahi laniger. The sequence goes on along the minus strand of CAUYSK010096832.1, from coordinate 10,208 downwards.
GAAATAGTTTTCTCATCAAGAATGGTGATTATTTTATTATTTATTTATAAAATTCTTTAATAAAAGTGGAATTTGGTATACATTGATGAAAATAGAAAGGAGGTAAATAATCCAAGGACATTGTGGCTGTTTGCCCATGAACTGAAAATGGGAGAAAAAGATCAAGGGAATTTAGAGTTGATTCCAAGCACATAAATTAGGAATTGCAAAGCCTCCTTAAGGAGCATTCAGAGACTTAGAGGTAACATTTTGAACTCCATCTCAGGAAATGCAGGGAAAGCACTTGTGTACCCTTGAATGCTTAGTTCAAGGATATTTGATGCACATGTGGTTTGTTAAAAAAGAATTCCTCATGCTTTTCACAAATATAAAGCTCAAGTTTACTCTAAGGAAACAATTACTGGGAAGGGTAAAATCACTGTGGGAAAGGGGAAAGGACCTCCTATTCTCATATCAACTCATATTAAGAATAATGACAGAGTTCTATTGTTCCAAAGGGACTAATTTGTCCCTTTGTTTCACTGAGTAGTTGCTGAGATCCCCTGGGCGGTTCAGAAAAGTGTGTCTCAAAGCATCATCTACTTAAGTCCATTAAAATTGATGTGTCCTTCACTTCACACTAACTCATGCCTATGGCCCTAAATTTACAAATAAAATATGGATCGTTTGCATCATGAAAGAATGCTTACCCAAAGAGAAACTACAGGATTTCTTTAAATAGCAAATTACCCTGGTGTGTTTTACAATACAATTTCAGGTATAATAATTTGATCTACCCACAGTTTTTCTAGGAGCGTATCTTTAAGGTCAAGAGTGGAATGTCTGTATATTCATGATGGTTGTTGACGTGGCTAAATGTCCCATCATATATGTATTGGTGTCTGATGAATTATTGGAGTGGCAATCTCCTGCCCACTGACAGGATTTTAATAAAAATACCAGACTCTTAGATAGCTTTGTATTCCAAGTGTTGATTGAGTGGAGGAAAACCCAGTGGGGAAGGAGCAAGGCACATTTTTCGTTAGCCTTGTAAGAACTGGTATTCTCTTGATTAGCTTCTGTACTAAGTATGGTTGTTCTGAGACACTACCTCACTGTAATGCTTGTGGACATTTTTAACTTGAAATTGAGAATCACAAAAATAACAAGTAGGGTTGTTATTAGACTCAAATGGGACAATGTATGAGAAGGCACTTTATAAGAAATACTGCTATACAAATATCAGTAATTATTATTACTTTACTCTCCCACTGTTAACCATAACAAGAAAAATTATTGATTCTGGTGTGCAAAGTATATAAACTTTGGGCTTGTTTCTGCTTCCAAAATATGGTTTCAAAAATGTTTCCAATGAAAAGCTTTCCAAGTATCAAACTCAATTTTTAAAAAAACAAAGATGAGAAGCATATAGGTTCATGAACTAAAATGCTGATGGAATGTTATAAGATTCACACACCACAACAGAGCAGTCTTGTGACGAGCGTGACCAAGTCCTGCTTCCATCTGCTCAGAAGCACTCACAACCCGCCCGCCACAAACCCAGTGGTGCTTCAGGCCTCTCAGTGTTTTGAGCACAGCTTATCAGCAGGAAAAATCATTAAGCAGCAGGAAAGAGAAACAAAATGGATAGTAAGTGTAGGGGTGCAACTGGAGAGCCATGGGGGAGCATGAGAGGGGTGGGAATGTGCATGAGGAAATGGCAAATTCAATGACTGGAATAAAACATGAAATGATGTGAGGAAAGGAGACACGGGGAGGGAGTGTAGACGGAGAAGCCAGGAAGAAAAGTTACTCAACAGGATAAAGAGGAAAAATAATATTAGTGAAAACAAATGAAAACAAAAACCAGAGCAAAGCCCCAGTGTTGGAGGTAATGATGCCACAGGGGTCAGAAACTTTCCATTTAATTTGCAAAACAATGGGCTGGAAAGCCACTTCCTATAGGCTGTTGTCGTTTTAGGAGTCCAATTCACTCTCATAAGCCATTAGGCACCATTACTGAGAACAATGCGATGGTAACTCCTCACCACTCCCCCCCAAGTCTCCCGTTGGCTTTGAAGAAGAAATGCACCTTTCATGGTTCTTAATTTACACCCAGGAGTGGTTTAGTAATTTGGCAAGATTGTATTTACATTTTTTCTGTAGGACACTGTAATATTATTGATAAGAGTGTATGACTGGGCCAAAAAGAGCTTATTAGTGATATCAAAATCTCTTCTGTTTGGTTCTATATTTTCAGACTAGTAATTACATGGGAACTATATTCAGAAACTGAATAACTTCCTTGACCCTTCATTATGAGACAAATGAAATTGCTGATTTATCGAGCAGGGACAATGTGTACTTTATTTCTTATTCAGGCTATTAGATATGAATGGGCAGGAGGAGAAGATGACTTATGCAATAGAATGATTCTCCTTTTACTCATTTATCTACAATAATCAGTCACTTAGAAATGTTAAGTTTTTCTTGTTTTGAAGCCAAATATTCCTCAAGTTTGACCACAGAGTTTCATTAAAAGTATTATTTGCCTGACTCTGGAAAGCAGGAAAATGCTCTCATCTAAGAAAAAATATCAGAAAAGTTGATAACCCTGGCAGAGATTGGAAGGTGGGGATTGAGTGGGAAGGGCATGAAGGAACTCTCTGGGGCAATGGTAATGCCAGAGAGAATTTAATATAATATAGACTGCTATATCTTAATAGAGATTAGGCCCACACAGCTGTATATATTTGTCAAAACTCAGCAGGTGAAAAAATCTCAGCAAATATACACTGAAGATTTATACATTTTATCACACATAAATTTTGCATTAAAATCTACAATCAAATATTAAATTATAGCTAACAATATATACACTAAAGTACTTAGGGGAAAATGTTTTGATGTTTGGATTTTGAAATGCATAAACCAATGGTTTGCTGATGGCAAGAAGGATGAATAGATCGATAGATTTGTGACAAGCATGGATTGGTGATATAATCCAGATGGTGGCTATATGGATATTCACTCTAAAAATTTTTCCAAGTTTTTTGTATGTTTGAAACTTTTCATAATAAAATGTTGGGATAAAAAAAGAAAAATATACACTCATCTTGAAAATGACTCTGTATTGAAGATGACCTTATATTCTAATATGGAAGAAATGTGAGCTGAGACCTGGGCATTAAAGGCAAATTAGAGACTCAAGCAGGAGTTCTTCTCCATCTATGCAGAATTGTGTCTCTAACTCTTGGGAAATTATGTTAGTTTTGAGAAAGAAATTCCTTTTTAAAAAAGGTACCAAATACTTGCTACTCCAATCCGTCTTGTCCGTATTGCATTCTTTTGTTCTTTTGGGACATCCCTTTGCCCATTTCTTTTGGAAATGGCACTGAGCTAAAAGGGCAGCATGAGAAGTGTCATATCTATATTTATGAACAGCGTGTGGGTGCTATAGTCATAGATGATGCAGAGTTGTGCTGAAAGGAATGGGACAGTTTCTGCTCTTCATGGGATTATACTGGACAAGGGAGGTGGGGCAGAAAATAAGGTTAAAGGACCTAATAACCAACTCACTAGTAGAAAACATTTTCTCTTGTGTGCCATGCTGGCATTGTTGTATTTGTGAAGTTGTGGAGCTTGGAAAGTGAGCTCGTGATGGGCTACTGATGGGACCCCTATGTGAACAAAGGTGCCCACTCCCAGATGTTTAACATCTGGGCTCCTTCTCTTTCCCAAGTCCTCACCCTGTAACTCCCCTTCTCAGCACCTTTTCTCAGACTCCAAGGATTTACTGTCTTTCCTCTGTAATCCTTCTCCCACCAAGGTAGGGCACCAAGTTAGATGTCATCTCCCCAAATTCTCTTTTCTATTGTCCTGAAAATAAGAGGAAGCAGGTTTTCCCTTTAAGGGGTTTGTTCTCATTTATTATCAGAAAAGGAGATACATAGAATTGATAGACATAGAAAAGCTAAAAAGATTTAAGAAGTCATACAACTTCTGTAAGTCAAAATTCCTGATGCTTACTTTCTGTTTTTCTTTCTAGATGGTGTTTAGGAACCATGAAGAAATGCCTTCAGTTTTTTCCTTAAAAGAGTTTCTAATTTTGTTTATGTGGTAAATCACATTTATTGATTTGCATATATTAAACCATCCTTGTATTCCTGGGATGAAATCCACTTGATCAGGGTAGATTATCTTTTTGATGTGCTGTTGAATTTCATTTGCTAATATTTTTTTGAGGATTTTGTATCTATGTTTATAAGGGATATTAATGTGTAGTTTTCCTTTTTTTATTGTGTACCTTCCTGGCTAGGTATCAGGATGAAATTGGCTTCATAGGATGGGTTAGGAAGGGTTCCCTCCTTCTTGATGTTATGGAACAGTTTCAGTGGAACGGGTGCCAGTTCTTCTTTGTAGGTCTGGTAGAATTTGGCTGCAAATCCATCTGCAAATCCAGCTTTTTTTGTTTGTTTGTTTTTGTGAGATTTTCTTATTAATATTACTCTTTCAGTCTTGCTACTCATAGTTAGTCTGTTCAAGATTCATATTTCTTCCTGATTCAGGCTTGGGAGGTTGTGTGTTTCTAGAATTTGTTTGTTTCCTCTAGGTTTTCTAGTTTGCATGTGTAGAGATTTTCATAGTAGTCATGAATGATATTTTGTATTTCTGTGGTATCAGTTGTAATGTCTCCTTTTTCATTTCTGATTGAGCTTTTTTGAGTCCTTTCTCTTCTATTTCTGGTTAATCTAGCTAGTGGTGGTCTTTGCAAAAAACCAACTTTTTGTTTCACTGATCCTTTATATTGTTTTTTGGGTTTCCATTTTATTTAGTTGAGTCCTGAACTTTGTTATTTCTTTGCTTCAGCTAACTTTGGATTTGGTTGAGTCTTCTTTTTCTAGTTCCTTCTGGTGTGATATTAGGTTGTTAATTTGTGATCTTTCTCTCTTTTTTATGTAATCATTTAAGGCTATGAATTTTCTGCTTCAGACTGCTTTTTCTGTATTCCATAGATTTTGGAAGCTTGTGTAGACTTTATTGTTTGATTTAAAATTTTTTTGTTTTCATCTTGATTTTATCAATAACCCAAGGATTGTTCAACAGCAGATTGTTTAATTTCCATATATTTCTATAGCTTTGAGAGTTCCAGAATAGTGTACATCGTACCCAATAGTTAAGTTTTTATCCCTCAACCCCCTCCAACCCTTACCCCTTCTTAGTCTCCAATGCCATTTTCATCACTTTATGATCGTGTGTACCCATCATTTAGCTCCCACTTATTGGTGAGAACATGAGGTGTTTGTTTTTCCATTTCTAAGATACTTAACTTAGGATAATGGCTTCCATTTCCAACCAAGTTGCTGCAAATGATATCATTTCATTCTTTTTTTATGGCAGAGTAATACTCCATGGTGTGTGTGTGTGTGTGTGTGTGTGTGTGTGACATTTTCTTTATTCACTCATCAATTGTTGGGCACTTAGATTTTTGTTTTCATATCTTTGCAATTGTGACTTATGCTGCAATAAACATTTGGGTACAGTTGTCTTTTTGATATAATGATTTCTTTTTCTCTGGGTAGATACCCAATAGTGGCATTTCTGGATCTGGGGGATGGACATGCTTGAAGCTCTGACTCGCGTGGGGCAAAGATAATATATGTAACCTAAACATTTGTATCCCCATAATATGCTGAAATAAAATAATAATAATAAAAAAAAAACAGGGAGAGCTTACAAAGAGCATCCCATTTAGGTTCGCATTGTTCTCAAATCAGCGGTTACATCTGGAGGATCCCCTGGCCAGCAATTCCTTTCTCAACAGCCTTCATATTCTCCTTAGAAACTACCTCTTTAAACTTCTTCACCTGGAAAACTTCTTTGCTCAAAAGTCCTAGATAGGATTTGCCTTATTTTTCTACGCTAATTTTAATCTTGTTTTGAGGAAAGTCTAGTTGATTCCTCTTTCTTAGGGGAAACAATATCTGCTGTAATTTCTTTTTCTTCTTACCTCTTGGGATTATATTACTGAAGTTCAGAAAAAAGGGGATATTTTAAAGGCTTCAATTCTTGGCTTCCAGTTTAATTTGCATGTGAATTTTGATTCTTAAATTCCCACTATTTCAGTGCTATAATCAAAAGATTTTATTGTTTTCTGTATAAGCCAATGACCATTCCATTCTTACTCAGTCTTTCCATGAATTATTAAACAAGGCCAATAAATAGAACCATTCCTTGGAAGAATGAGAGGACATAATGAGAATAAACGTCATGGATTTTTTTATGACTAATTATTACAAATATGTTATCCTCTTTAAAAATACAATTATTAAATGTGTACAAAACATAATCAAACTTATATACTCTTATAAGATTGATTATACAAATAAGATTTAAGGACATTTTTAATGGAAGTTCTTTGCCATAACATATGTCCTAGATCTTTGTTTGGAAAACACAGTCATCATAGAGATAGAAACATGTGGCCAAGAATACAGCAACATGTTCTTGGTTTTCTAATTTAAATTACAACAAAATCTTAGTACACTAATTTCTCATTGTAAGGTTGGTTATGGATTTCAGTTCAATTCATGTCCTTTAATAGAGAATGAAGTCAAATTTTAAAAATTAGGCCTGACTCCCACTCCCAGTATATACATACATGCATGTATACACACACACACACACACACACACACACACACACACACAGAGAACTTGCTCAAGAAAGAGTAGTTACATTGGTTATAAATTATACCGTATAATTTGCACAAAATAACATTTAGCCTTGCAGAGAGCCCAGTTCTCACATACTGTGAACATTAGAAAACCACTCAGTAGTTTGAAGAAGTAGATGCTTTCAGCTCTGAACCCTGTATAACAAAAGCCAAAAGTAAAAAAGAAATGTATCAAGCGCTGAACAGCAGTAAGTCTAATGACCATAAAGTCCATTAGGAAATGAGCAAACAAAATCAATTCTCAGTGGGAGTTTCAGGCTCTCCAAGCACATATCCTTGGTTTCATTAACCTCCTACTACCACCAGGGCCATAGTAAATACCAATACTGAATTCTCTGTGTATCTTTTGGTAGTCAGAAAGGGGAATTAGTCCTGCCCATGGATCTAGATGGAAAAATGGTGATATAGTACTATACTGAATCCATCTATTTGAGCTTGTGACTTAAAATATAGCAAGTGTTGGGAAAGACCAGTTATGCTGAGATTAAGTACAAATCTCTTAAAATGTGTCCGTGTATGTTTTTGTGTGTGTATAGAGCTGGTAAGTAGCAGTTTTACTTTTATTCTCTTTTTTCTTAAAACTTTCATGAATCCATATCAATTTGGGTTCCTTCCTTTTCCTCTCTAATTCCTAGAATTGCAAACTGCTTTTGATTGAATAAGGAGATTACAGGTGGGAGCATATAGAGGGAAGTAGTTCTGGTATTTATCACAGTAACTTGAGAAATAACTAAAGATGTCCTAGCTACAAAGGTGTTAGAGGAACTAAAAGAGCAAACGGAAGGTGAGGCAGCCCAGAGATGAGCAGCTTCAGAAAGCCACAACCACTTTTAGGGCTTGAGAGACAAAGGAAAGAAGCATGCATCAAAGTCTGGAGCCACTCGGTTTAAGCTCAAAGTTGAGCAGCTGTTGGTAGTGTAGCTACCAAAGCATGGTGAGAGGAGTAGAAATACCATGCTTCTCACTTTCTTTTGCATCCTGTCTCCTAGTATCTCCCATTGGTTAAACCTAGCTAGAAGCTAGTTGGAAAAGGAACCTCATTTAATAGGATTTTCTAGGGTTTGCACCCTGGCAATACAGGGCAAAGCAGGAGAAGGTAGGAATGTATCTAAGGAGAAAAAGACAAAGTGCAAAATTGCCGGTGAGTCCTTTTTCTCTTCCATTGCCCTCACTTAAGCCACAGTTTACATAAAACTCTTCCATATGTCAAGGGGGACAGACACCACAATATATGAAATACCATGGCTAACTTTCTTCTGTGGTTTTATGGTATACAGTTTTCATTCAGAACAATACAATCAGGACACATTAGATGCGATGAATTCTAAGGAAGTATGTTGCTTTAAAAATATAATTGCTGTTACCTAAAGTTGAAAGCAGGAGAGTTTAAAGAAAACACACACACACAAGGACAAGCATTCTATTAATCAAAATAAAATAAAGTTCTATTTATCAAAATTTCTATTTTTTTTCTAGAGTAACTTAATGATGATCATACATTCAAAATATCAATAAACGCCCTGCATTGAACATCTAAGTTCTTGCCAAGAAGAAACTCAACAGTTATCTCATTACTAAATCTGAGCAAACTCTTTGTATGGAAGATTGAAATAAAAAGATAATCCTTTTCTTTCATCCCTCATAAAACAAAAAGGTCAATATTCTTATTTTCCATGTTTTTTCTGCCTTCTTCATTTGAATGAGTATTTTTTCATACATATATATGTTTTGTTTTCTCATTTTAACCTAGTTGTGTTTTCAAAATTTGGCTAAAGTGTATACCCAAATAATTTCTATTTGCCTAAAAAGTATTTGTAATTGGGAATATTGGTTTATCAGAAAGGAAAATTATTTTCTTTGCCTATACTTTATAGATATTGTCAGCCATGCACTGTCTTTCAGTTTTCTAATTTGTAATGTGATATGATGGCACTTTTCGACAGTAACTAATATGATCTGTGGCCATAAAGATATAGTCTCTTGGTTATAAGAAAGATTTATGATTCTGGTTATAAAAGATATTTTACTCCTCAGGAACATTATAGGCATGGCTGAAAGCCCAACAAAATCGAAATAAATGTACAGAATGAGCAAGCTTGTCAGGTAATAAAGGAAGTTCTTTGAATCAATGGTAGGGTTACATAAGGGCTGGCGTTTAATTATAGGTTTAATTTTAATGCTACCTTATAATTTGATCTCAAGTATTTCTAGATCTGTGTTTGCTTATAGGTAGGAGAGTAATTTTCCTTGACAAAAAAAATAACTGAAAGGCAAGGAGGATAAACTAAGTGTCTTAAAAAATACTAATCATATAATCCTATGCCCTAGCATTTGTTTTCAGGGACATGTGGACTACATGTAAAGAATGTTTCTAGAAACTGTCTCTCTTCAAACCCATTGCTATTCTGTGGAATAGTCTTTTAAAACTGAATGGACTGTGATTAAACATAGAAGTAATGTCACATTTAGATTCAGGTTTGGAAACTTAAACTACTCCCTTTTGTTGATTCATTCATTATCAGAGAGTGATGATTAAGAAATTCGAGGTCAGCTGAGTTATTCTGCGGCTGTTGTCCAAAAAACTAAGGATTCTAATTAAAATGCAATGTGGCAGCCTAAAGGAATATCTGTTCACATGAAATTACTATACCAAAAGCAAGTGTAAATTAAGTAATTTCACATTCTTTTTTTAAGTATCCCAAAATGTCTAGCCAACAGCTAATTTTGTAAATAATTTTAATGTCATTATAGTAACATCAACTAGGAATAACTTGCTTTCAATCTGAATTCTGATATCCTTGATGTGGTTTCATGTACCAATACAATGCAAATCAATTTGGCCTCATGATTACTTTTTAGCCAGTTGTATTCAAATTTGTTAAATCTTTTTTTCTAATGAAAAAGAATTAGAAAGTCACAAGCAACATTTTAATAGCGGTATAAAGATAAAATCTTGATGGTGGTAAAATTTAACAAATGCCATATGTGAAAAATATATAAGCTTTAAACATTTCTACTGAGCCACCTATAGGCTTTAAAATGAAAGTATTCTACAGTTCATTATTATTTAAGAAATTAGCAGCAGAACACTTTGTAGATAGCGATTCTACTAGAAGAAATCTGTTTTCCCTTCATAATCAGTCTCCCAATCTTGATTTTTTCCCCCAGTGCACTAAAGCTGGTGATAAAAGAGAGGAAAAGAACCCAAGTTTATGAAAAACTGCCACACAGCAGGCCACTTTAGGTGGTTTGATTGAAATAGTAGGTCAGACGGGATTTAGTGTGGTACTAATTATCCTATTCCATGTATAGTTTGGCATGCCCTTTTAAAAGTAAACCTTGTCGGCCGGTCGCGGTGGCTCACGCCTGTAATCCTAGCACTCTGGGAGGCCGAGGTGGGCGGATCGTTCTGAGCTCAGGAGTTCGAGACCAGCCTGAGCAGGAGCGAGACCCCGTCTCTACCAAAAATAGAAAGAAATTAATTGGACAGCTA